>CP137669.1:1507453-1812453 GCA_037976565.1 Mesocentrotus franciscanus | reverse complement strand
TCCAAACTTGTTCCTTTAAGATCACCAATTTAAAAAAAAATACCTGATGTTCATATTTATTTTTTAAATCTCAATATCATAGTGTATCGATGGAATATGTTTCAAGAATATTTATGAAACAGTTTTTTTCTTTTTCTTTACAATATGTAAAGAATCATTGACATGATGTTATTACTAAGTTTAGATTTTCAAAGAATTGCTGATTGTAGTTTCTCACGTTGTGTGTGTATTTCATTAAAGAAAATGATGCTGTATAATGTATTTCATGAATTACATTTGCAATGTAACAATGTAATTACATGATTGCTGTTAGATAGAAAACTTAAAGGTACATGAGACAAAAACAGAAAATGAACATACACAGGATAAAGTATCACTTTCTATCTTGATAATAAAAAAATCCATTAATAGTTAATAGGGTTGATTTAAAACCAAGAGTTCTGAAAACGGACTGATATAACTGCTTTGCAATCTAGATAATCCTTAAGAACAATTGACTTCAATAGGGCTTTTAAAGCTAATTGTATGCATTTAAGCTTTTCAAGTGAAATATTGGTATCATCATTCATTTCCTCACCAATAATCAGTGCAAGTCAAAAGGATGGGATAATGTCGGGTTTAGCTCTTGATAAAACTTTGCAACAAGTCTCTCTTTTTCTTCTTTCCCCGAACCCTGTCACTTTGAGTTGAGCCAAGAATCCATTTTCCCACTTCATTAATTTACTTGATTGATCAAAGCAACGCCAGCTTTACATGAACAAACAAGAATTGGCTCATTTCAATAGTCTGGTCACAGACACATTACAATACTCATTGTGTATAAGCCACTCAGCATCAATGGTGCAAGAGTGCACAATCAGTCGCGCATTGGAAAGTGATCCGTCTCAATTGAAAGTTACATCAGCGTGGAGAAGTTTATCCACTTTACAGAAATCATAGGGAATGAAGGAAGAGGGAAAATAGAACATGATGGAACACTCTGCCAGGAGCATTGGTCAGATCAACCATCACTCTTTCACTCTATAAAGATCTTTAAGTACCTACATGATTGCAGGATGGAGGGAAAGAGAGACAAGAAGAAAATAAAACCTTGATTGTGGCGTATTGCAGCCGGCTGGAAAGCAGTGGTTTGATGAATTTATTCAGTGAGACCTCCATATCTTGTGGTCAACTGGAAGAGTTTCAAGAGGATTTGATTGATTGCGGTTTAGATGGGAAGGCAATTTATAGAAACCTCTGAATGATTAAATAAACAAAAGAGATAACACTTGTCAATCTGGTTGTGATTCACTTTCTTATTCAAGAAGTATGAACTGAAAATCTAGTAAATCAGCTATAATTACATAATTAACTGCATGTTTGTATTGATCACTAAAAGTGATTTGTATAACAAAAATGTATTCCCATCATGCAATCCATCAAATAAACACCATACAGTCAAATCATTTTGTATTTCTTGTTATTTCTTGACAAACCTTACATTGGATCATGATAAGCTAATTCTATAGGACCAAATCAATTTTTACCATGTAAGAAAATACAGACTTTGTGACCCATTAAAGAATTTGTTGAATGTATAATTTGAATGTACAGCACTTTCTATTTACCCTTTTTAAATAAAAGAAAAAAACTTTAATTTTTCATAATTCTCTTTAAAAATAAAAGGAACAATTCCTAAGTTTGAAACGTAATAATAATCATGTATTGTATTTGAAATTGTAATCTGTTGATTATTTATCTTCTATAGCAAAGACACAAACTTGTGGTTATTAAATTAATCTATTAATCTAATTTGATTTTGGGGAGAGGGGAGGGGAGGGGGGTAAAGGGTACAGGGATGAGATATTTGCTGTCCATAAGACTATAGAATGATCATTATTTTTTTTAATTTTGTCTCCCCATTCTTCTACCCCAACCTCTCCAGAAAAATAATGATTGATATTCTTTGAAAATACTTTTGGTATTTTGATAGAGTGAATGGAAAATAGAATAAAAAATGTTCCAGTTATGTTGCCTTTGTAGCAATGAAGTATTGCTGACTCTAATGATATAAATATTCTAAATGAACAAATTTCTTTCTTAAATTTATCCTGTCAATATTACACCATAAGATTAAAATGATTTTAATATTTTTATACCTGGAACTGCCAACTTCTAAGTACTTCCTAGTACTCATTTCAGTATAAGATGGTAGCCATTAATAATCATAATACACCTCTTATCATATTGAGTCCTTAGATGCTCATAAGGAAATTCCTGTCTAGTTAAATGTATTGTAGAAGGTGTAATTATCTGAATCTGTATAGAAATTAAAAGGACAGTAGATTTTGGATGAAAATCCAAATAAACCAAAATGACTTATCTATAAGAATTGAAATCTCACAGTGTTATTAGTTGGTATTATTTTGCCAATTTTAATATTAACTTTTATAGATACATTTTTGTCTGGAATTTTACAATAGTTTCATATTGGGAAAACATACTTGCAAAATTTTGTTTTTGTTTTTTTTGTTTTTTTTGGGGGGGTCCTGCATCACTTGGTGATTCCCGAGAGACATGCCTTTAATACAGACACTGCCTATGTGATGCTAAATGCATATGCCTTTTTGTTTAATAAATGCATTTTTTAAAGCTAAATTATAGATCCTATAACTACCAGTTCAATTTCAAATCTTATGTATACAATTTTTTTTTATTGCTTGCATTAACAATTTTGACTGAACTTGTCATAAAAGGTAAGATATATGTAAGTACCTTTCAGACTACACCCTGTCTTATTCCTTTGGATTTATCTTGCACATATTGAGAGAAGATTTACAGATTAAAAATAACAGTGTATGTTTTGGGGCACGTATGAGTCATCAAATACATCTATCCAATTTGCATATTAATTTATATTTCTTTCTCATTGAACTCCCATTAGCATTTAGATTAATATTTGTAATGGAACATGTCCCATTGGTAAATAGCCATGGCATGGAAATGCATTGGTTTGAATGAAAAAAAATTATCTTTCACATTCTAAAGATCATCATGCAGGATTTCATATATGTTTGAATTGTAATAACCATATTTACATAAAAGTACCATAGAAATACATAAATTCCTTAAATGTTAGGTGTATGTAGAATGACAGAATGCTTCAATATATGTGCGCTTTTAATTTTAGATCACAATATCTCTTCTTAGCGAACTTATATTTTTGCTGATAAAATACATTTAGAATATGAAAAGGTCATTGATGTATTATAAGTACAATTAACAATAAGAAGAACTAAAACATAAACTACATTAAGTACAGACAAATAATCTATGCTCTATATATGCTAGATTGCTCTCTCTCCCTCTCTCTTTTCTCTTCTCTCTGTCTCAATCCGTCTCTTTATTTCTTTCCCTTTTACTCCTATAGAGGATAAAATGTTACATTTACTGTGTTCTAAACCACCCCTCCTGTATAGGAACTATGTTGCAGAGAGTAATTCTAGGGAGGAAATCTGTTGCAAAATCATATTTATGAGTCAGCAATCAAAGGTTCATCAGCTTCATCATGTCATATCAAGGGATACCAGATGGAGGAATGTTACCCTGTGATCAGGAGGAATATAAGAGAGAGAGAGAGAGAGAAAGAGAGAGAAAGAAATAAAAAGGAAAAAGAAAAAATACAACATGACAGTAAAACAATACATATATGTTTTGATTGAGTGAGGGAGAGAGAGAGAGGGAGAGAGAGGGGGAGGAGGGGAGAGAGAGAGAGGGGGAGGAGGAGTTAGAGAGCGAGGCGGGGAGGGAGAGACACACACCCACACAACAAAAGAGATGGGTAGGCAGAGAAAAGGGGGAGATTTAGAAAGATATAATTACAATAGCATTTTAATTAGAGGAATATACATGTGAGTAGAAGGATTTTACATTTGGTGGGAGAAACAAACAAAATAATATACAAAGAAAGGAGTGATGACAGTAGAGATAGAAGCATGCTTGCAAAATCAAGAAAGTATCATTGTAAAATAAAATAAGGGGATATTGTAAGAACAAAGAAATTGAAAATGGAAAATACCCATTTTGTCATTTGAAAACTTGGCTCACTCCTCCAAGAAATATATAAATAAATGTACTATGTTTCCAATTTATGATCATCAGAAAAGTGCACAAACAATATGAAGTAAAGAGGAATTCAGAAGTAGATGTAAAGAAAGAACAAAAAAATCCAATAAAGGGAGAGAAATAAAGAGCCATGGAAGGGGTAAAGATAAGAATTAGAAGCATGTGTAAACAGAAGTACTCCAAAAGACAAAACAGAGTGAGAGACCCAGGGAAAAGTGTCCTTAGGCAATTTATCAAGGTTTATTACTCCAAGACGCACCCTATCAAAGTCGTGTATCTATACTTTTGTCTATATATGTCTGTTCTGATCTTAGTGAGTCAGCAATTGTACTTAATTCTTTTGAATGGCAGGCTTGGGAATATCGTCTTCAAGACACAAAGGTACGGAGAATAGAATCCCAGGAAGGGAAAATTACTGGGGATGAAAGTACAGTTGATACCTGCGGGCAGGCAGGAGATGGATGCAGTCAGAGAAAGAACAAGTGACATTTCTTGTCAAATCTCCCAAATTAAGTGTTTTATCCCAGCAATGAATTGAAGTGGGTTGGAATCCATCCCCAGCACTTTTCTTCTCTTTCTTCCTTCACTATAGGTATGCATGTATGTATAGCTCAACTTCTTATATTCACATTGCTTCCCTTTTGGTCTCTTTAGCTTGGTCTCTTTAGCTTGCTCTCTGATGCATCGGCATTTTTCAAACATACAATTAGATGGGTTTGGAAGGCAGGAACATAAAGTCCATAAATATTCAAACAAATTTGGGCTTAAAGCAAGAAAGTCCTGCCCAAAATGAGTTTATTCATTGAGTAGGAAATTCGATTAATAATCCCACCTAGACTGGGGAAAAGGCTAAGGTTAATATCTGCATAAATTTGTCAAAGCATGGATTAAGGCCTTGGAACATCAAACATATTTCAATTTCTCAGTCCATTGTCTAAATAGAACAGAAATAGAAGGGCCATTTACTTATAATTGGTAATTCTTCATATTTGTCCATGAAATACAGAAGAACAAATATGAGTCTGGGTTCAATGCTATATCGTAAAGAATTTCAAACAGGACCATCAATTCTAAAGAATGTCAAAACTCAAAAAGAATAAGCCCAGACTAAACTTAGTGATAAATGTCTTGTCCGTATGAGTGATGGAAGATTTGTGCAATTTTTTTTTTTTGGGGGGGGGGTGGTGGTAGTAGATCATATATTAGCAACATGTTAAAACAGAATATGAAGACACAGCCATGCAATAACAGATGCTTATTATTCATGGGATAATGTATGATTTGATATCTTTTTCGTGTTGCAATTTTTCTCCCACCCATTTTCATGTACCTTGTTTTTTATTATGCTGGAATTGAATGTTAAGCGGATAGCATAGCTGGAGATAAGTCATAAAGAGGTTTACAGATCTCTTCTTCAGGAAGTATGTTTTCAAGCTGAATTCACTCAATCTCATGCAGATTTTAGTCAAGTATTGTGGAGTTTAGATAAGATGCATGGATGTTTTCTGAGGTGAATGCCTTCAGGCAATATGCTACTCATTAGAAATTCATATCGCGACTAACTGGTGCAAATCATCCATGTGGGTTTTACTAAAAAATACCTTATTTGTATGAATTGTTTTGGTATACTGATCCCACTATATGTGATATTTTATTATCGCATACTAAACTCAGCTAGGTTAGGCAAAACTAATAGATCTATGTAAGGACAATAAATGTGAAGGGAAAGTGAAATAGGGGATGTTCAGTCGACAGAAATACATTTTTAAGGATGAAAGTCTTATATATGAATTCTACAACTCTAGGGCCATTTGCCTTGCTGATCTTGATATACAGCTGTCCTATAGTTTTAGAATTTTGTTTGCAGTATCATCCATAAAGCCATGTTATATTATTGATGATGAGTGAGGTCTGTACACTACATATGGCTTGATATGGTATTCACAAATGCTATATACTTGTCATATCTGTATGATTCTCATAAGTATAAAATATACCCTTACATTGTACAACAGAGTGTTGTTCCATTATTGCCTGTTTAGATCGAAATTCCATAACTGATGTATATATCTAAAGTGCAAGCAGATTTGACAAAATAAAGTGCCTACAAAATCATAAGGAAAGGAGGATATATTATCTTTACTATAACCTCCAAACCAAGACAAGAGCTGGCCTAAAAGACATAATTTGAGGTTTGTCTTCATTGTATTTGAGTGAAGCAGTGATGATGATGTACTGTTACCATCCTCCTCCTACCGATAGACTCTGAAGACCAGTCATTGAAGTATGCATTAATGCAATCTCAAGCAGTTGAAGAGTCAAGAGGGGTGAGAGGAGTGGTGGAGGTGAGTTCGGAGGTAAGAGAGGTAGAGAGAAATATATAGTTGGAGAGGGAGGATGAGAGAGAGAGTAAGAAAGAAGGAGAGAGTATGTGTGAGAGAAATTGATATTCTATAATTAATAAAACCTATATATATAGAGAGAGAAAGAGACAGGAACAGAGACAGGAACAGAGGAGGTACAGTAAATTAGGTAATAATGGATATAATGAAAAGAAGTAGAAATAATAAGAAAAGTTGTAAGTATAATGATTAAATTAAGGTACAAAAAACTACAAATGCCTGAATAGTAACTTTTGGGAGGAAGAGAGAGAGAGAGGGAGAGGGAGAGAGAGATAGAGAGGGGGTGATAGAGGGAGAGACAGTAGGAGAGAGAGAGAAAGAGGGAGAGAGAAAGGGATGAATGAGGGATTACAAGATAAAAGATGCTTTGAGTGAAGACCTAGCTGAAAGAGACAGACCTATAACCAAGGGAGAACTCTTTGTGGGTTAAAACAGTAGAGGACATGGGGGAGTGTTATGAGAGCGGTTGTAAGATGTCTCCCATGTCCTCTTCACTGTTTCCTCGCTCAGCGAATCCCAAGCTCCGCATCCCATCTTCCAGAGTTACTCTCATCATTGGTAAGGAGGGAAGATGGAGGATGGCCGGGAGACCCATTGGGAACAGTTCTCCTAAATGCATTCTAAATGAAGGACTTTATGACTTGGTATCTGGCTTACACATGGGACTTCTTCAATTGTAGGGTCAGATTTTGTATCTCTTTAATGCAGCATATTTAATTTGTTGATAATCAGCATATATGACTGTTGCCTCTTTACGGTACCCAGGTATTCATTCCATATTTAAGATTTTTCTTCATAAGACCTGAATTATGATGTAGGATTTTTGAGTAATGTGTATTACAGTCAATTATTTCCCACAGTGTGTAGTAGTACTTGACCTGAAATATTTGTTGACAATACAATTTTTATTGTTTATCAAATTCAAATTGGTCAAAGCATGCAAATTGTATGAAACTATCAACACAAAATCGAGCAGATATTTATTCACGGTTTGTTTTCAAATTTTGAAAATGATTATTTAAGCCAGTAGATCTCCTAGTTGCTTTACAATTGTAACAATGTCAAGAAATAATTTCTACGATAATTTCAAATCCTTAACGTAGTGCCTCTAGAGTTATACTTGATTTTAGATGTTGGAAGGCCTTATATGTTTGGAATGTCCATAGGCATTAGGCTTTTAATTGTATTTATCTTGAAAGCGTTTAGGATCCCATTAGACTTTTAAAAAATGCCAGGTACCACATGCATTTTTAGGGTTAACACAAATGATCTCACAAGTTATACAAAAGTTGCTAGATTCAAGGAAATCTATTTTGTGAATTCAAATGACTAATAAAAACCATCCTTTTTAAAACAGAGAACAAATAGTTTTCTGTTTTGTTTTTGTGCAAAATATTTTGGCAGAGTGGATTTCTTGAGATAAGATTTTGTATAAATAGATGCTCTGTATAAAATCAGTATTACTATATTTTTAGTAGAATTTTACAAGCAATGACAGTTCAAAGCTTTCACATTCCATCCTGCTTTTCAAATTTTCCTCACTGATGCAGGATTGCTGCTATTAGGAAAGAGCGATCTCGGGATGCAGCCAGGTCAAGGCGTGGCAAGGAGAACTATGAGTTCTACGAGCTGGCGAAGCTTCTCCCCCTTCCTGCAGCCATCACCAGCCAGCTTGACAAGGCATCGATCATTAGACTTACCATTGGATATCTTCACATGAGGCACTTCTGTATGCAAGGAGATCCACCTTGGCATAACTACCCTGAGAACATCTCAGCACCTACCAATTCATCCAGACACCTCTCAGTACTGCAAGGTAAGCATGAGAAGCAGAAATGTAGGGATGGGTGTTAGCATAAGATAGCACTTTTTACACCAGTTTCATGCATCCAGTTATTTGTTACACCTATGAAGTGAATATTAGAATAGAAGGGTGAAGGGGATAGGTGTAAGAAGAGGGCAAACATACAGGTGCTTTAATTTATATACCAGTTCATGCATCTAGGTCTTTTGAAGACTGATCGGTAATATTAGGGGTACTATAAGGTGATACTATTAGTAGAATAGAAGTATAGAAAGTGGTGCTTGTAGTATCACTAGTTCCTTGCATCCAGTCCTTTTAAATATATGAATACTGCATTGAAGTGATTATTAGAAGGAAAATATGGAGGATGAGTGTTTCTCTACCAGTACAATGCATCCTGTTCTTTGGATGACCTATGAGAACTGCAAAGTGAATATGATTATTAGAATGGAAGGGTGAAGAGGGAGGGACGTTAGAAGAAGAGGGGTATGATGGTAAAGGTGCATCACATTTTCTAATGGTTCTATATCCAATTCTTTTAAAGACTTATGAATATTCCAAGCTGAAATGATCATTAGAATGAAAGTGTGGAGGGTGGGTGTTTTAGGGAGTGGTTGATATCATGATAAAAGTGCATCACTTATTTCTACCGGTTCAATGCATCCATTTCTTTGGAAGACATATGCGTTCTGCGAGGTGAAATGATTTTTAGAATGGAAGGGAGTAGGGGAACAGGTGTTAGAAAGGGAATAACATTGTAAAGATGTCTTTTTATTCATATTGTCAAAAGAATTCCTTCTATTTCAATTCTGTACAATGCATATATCAGGTTTTGTTAATACCTTTGTTTTCTTGTAGGACGTTATACACATGTCCAGTCAGGAACTCATGCCATTGCAAGAGAAGTGTATGAACATCACCTTGGTAGCCATATATTACAAGTAAGTATTATATATCATATATTAGTTATATATTATGTTGTATATTATACTTTATATATTTTTCATTGAATATAATAACGTATATAGTTACATATATTATACTGCAAGTGATTAATTATCACAATATCTGTGTGTCAGTACTAGGAGGACATTGAGAGGACATTAATATCAAGCCTGACATAACTCCAGGATAAACCTAATGGATGATCATGTCTATAAAAAACTCCATTAACACCTCTGAATAACATCTAAAGGTGAATTAACAGCTCATCATGTTTTCAAGGAATGTCTCATATTTTATGCCTTTCCTCAATTAATCTAAACAAAGATGAATACATTTAAGGATAATTGATTTGCAAGATAGCATTTTTTTGCACTTGTATAGATTTATCTTGAAGTAGTTGGAAATATGATATATGAGTTTAGAATTTGTGTTGGCAGTGCCTGCCGCATGCCAGATATATCTGAGAAAACAGTTGTGTCCAAACGGAAGTATGGACAATTTCATAGTGTCATATTATATCTTGAATGATCTGGACAATATCCAATTCAGTCTTTGAACAATAACAAGGTTTGATGGTTGATTTCAAGTGAGTATAATATTGTTTTATTTCTAATTGTTATTACCGGTATTATTATTATTATTACCTTTTAATCATCTAATATGTCTTGAGGTCACAGTTAATCCAATAAAAACGACAGGGTATCAATGATTATGATTATTACTATGTAATCATGATATATGAAACAATAATGATGATTATGTTCACAATAGTTGTAATAATAATAATGTTTATGATGAGTGAGATGATGGTGATATGAATGAAGATGATCATTGTGATGTCTTTTGTGAAAGCAAACCATGTATCATAATGTCAGGCTGAAGAGGCTACTTTCTCTTCTCCCCAATAATAGGATTTTCATTCTCATGGCAATGCTGCCAGCTGTCTATTGATCTTTCTATCTATGTACAAGAATGTATCTTGATCTGAATAAAACCAATATCAATGTAGTTGCCTTCAGGAATGCAACATAAATCAGCTCTATCATGTCTGAGTGAATGAACATTGCATGATATAAGGAGAGCTTTAGCTTTGGATCTATCACCCATATGTTAGCCATTCAAAATATTCTTCCTTATTCTGGTGTGGGTTCTGTGTAATTTATTATAAGTGAGAATACACTAGATATTTCAGGAGAATATGCTTTTCCTTATAATATAAAGTTATAAAGATCAAAATACTTCTCAATCAAGGGACAAGCCATAAGCAGCTGGTTTATAGCATATCATTTCATTGTGAGTCTAGGTGTAGGATATGAGAAGGTATCATATTCAATTTTCAGCACAAGAACATACATGGCATAATGTTTAACAACAAATATAAATATTTTTTAAAGAGTTTGGTAGAAGTTCAATTTAGAGTTCTTCATTTTCATACATGATTTTACAAAATGGATAAATGTTGGCAAGATCGTATTATATCAAAATAATGGGGAAAAAACAGTGGCAAAATGGGTAGACCTTTCTGTAACTTATACAAGTGAAATAAAGTTTCCATCATTGTCTTTCAAGAGAAGATGTTGAGTTTTTACATTTTTTAAATATCTTGCATCCTCTTGCAATACATGCATTGTGAATAAATGTATGTAAATACTTTATTTAGTACCACAATGCATATTTTATTTATTTATAACTGAAATTTCAGATTGATGAAAATGTGTTTAATAAATATTTTCCATTTCTCATTGCAGAGCTTAGATGGCTTTCTCTTTGCGTTATACAGAGACGGACGATTTCTATACATCTCAGAGACAGTATCAATATATCTAGGACTCTCACAGGTGAGGCTTTTAAACATCTTCATTAGAAAGAAATGAAAAATATCAAACATGAAGGATTTGAGAGAAGAAAAAAAAAATTTCAAGTGCTTTACATAGTTTTCTTCTTAGTGTGTACATAAATTTCTTTAATGAGTTGTTCTTCCAATTCATTTATTTCTTAATAACAGAGAAAGAAACACTTTTTTAACTGCATCAGAAATTTGTCAATGTGGATATGCATGTATGTGTACTTGATTCAAGAAATTTATCCTGCTTGAATCGAATGATCAATATCTAATAAGGCCAGAGGTTATTGATTTAGGAACCCTATTTAACCCTTGAGAACATCAGTGGTACAGATGAAGAGGAAGTATGATATCCTGTTAAAGACCATTAATATCTCCTTCAGTCATTTTAGAATAGATCTTTATTGTATTCATATTCATATTCCTGCTCATAATGATAAAAGAGTGAAATTACAGAATGCGAGAATGCCACTCAGAGGTAATCACTCCTATGAATTAAAATTAAAATTTCAGTTATGAAATGTTTTTTGAAGGAATGACATC
Organism: Mesocentrotus franciscanus; assembly: GCA_037976565.1. Lineage (NCBI taxonomy): Eukaryota > Metazoa > Echinodermata > Echinoidea > Camarodonta > Strongylocentrotidae > Mesocentrotus > Mesocentrotus franciscanus. Next base: position 1,800,812 of record CP137669.1, on the reverse strand, counting down.
CTGGATTTTACTATGATTTTTGTCAAACATTTTAGAATAAATAATGAATATAAGGGATCACTGCTCCAACATTAAAATAGAGTGATCACACGTTTTCTGTGTTTCATTATATTTTTGCAGCTGAATCCAAGTGTGATCAATTATCAAGCCAATTTAATTGCATCAGTTTGGTTTGAGAATGTGTATTCCTATCAACAATATGCAGTGATTATATACCATAGCCGTATCTCTGTTAAATTAAGCCAGTGATGAAGGACATACAAGTCATTATACTTAAATACAGATTGTCATTGTCTTATTTAAAATCTCTGTTAGTATCCATTTCATGTTAATTTCATTTAATGCAGCTTGCTTGCTTGCCTGAAACCCAACTGAAATGACTTCTCTCATATCATTGCTTGACCTCAAGTCAATTAATCATCCTTTCTTTCCACCCCTTCTTCATTTTCCCTATTCACTCAGTATAACAGTCAAATTGAATAATTGGCTTGGAATAGGTGTGAAAACTTTGCGAATTCACCCAAGGGAGGTTATTGTACCCCTCTCCCACTTTTTCCTACCTGGTATTGGTGTTTCTTGACCTCCTATGGGAGACCATGATAGGGATTTAAACAGATTGGCACCATAGTACATAGGAGTGACCAGTGTAGTCTATCACTTTTTCATGTAACATGTTAATTTATTTATATTTTGGCATAAAGAATACAAATAATTGAGAGTAAAATTGACATTTGACCCGAGTATAGTTCAGTAGAAAGATATTAAAATGAAAATTTAAAGTTGTGCTATTGAATTTTTAGTGTTAATGTAAGTGAAATAACGACAATAACACAGACAGGCACATTGTTTACCGGTATTGTTACATAAATCTTGTGGTACACAAATATCTATGGTCATATTGATCACTTTTTTATCTAACAGATGCGTTATACCTTTTAACAGATATCTATATAGAATGCAATTTCATCCATAAAACATAACTCTTGGGCTTAAGATTTTCAATTTTGACGGTATACAGTTGGTTTTGGAAAACCAGTTTGTGGAGAATGACTTTTTATTAATGTGTTAATATTTAAGTTTACAGGATTAAAAAAAAATCCATTATTGCAGTTCAGGTATTTAATTGACATATTTAAAGATTTGAAATATGTAGATATAGTTCTTATTCAGTGTATATAGTTATAACATATAAGTATGACAATTTGATCATGGCTATGTAGTTCATTTCTTGTTGTTAATATTTGAATTAATTGGAGAGCAAAGAGGAAAAGATAATGTTTTAAATAAAGGAATAGATAGCAGAAATCCAAGAACATTTCAGACGAGTGAAAAGGGGAAAAATGTATATCTTGCCAAAAATGACCAAATAGTAGACCTACTAAAGAAGATGGTAGAATCAAATTTTATGTATAGAAAAAATAAAGAAAATATAGTCAACAAATCAGGCAAATAGATTTTGCTCATCTTCTAAGAATGTATGATGATGACATCTGCTTGCACTTTTGTTCTCCAGAACTCTCTCTGGAGTTGAAAACACTCAAACAGAAGGGCCAATCATTATTTCATCATTAGATGCTTTTAGACCATTATCATTGTAAACCTGAATCAGTGTTAAGCATTTATTTATGGTAATCATCTTCCTCTGGTCAGGTTAGAAAAGAGAGCTTTTCTTGCCGTCTTTGAAGGGTAAAATTTATCTCTTATTGGGATAAGAGAATGTCTTTGATGGGCTAGGTAATTTGAAGTTAATGATGTGAAGCTGATGCTACTTCAAATTCCATGAATCAAAACCCCATTACCACCACCCTACGGTTGCTAATAGCGCTACGGTGCCACCCTCCAAAGGCAAATGCACCCTCAATGAGAGAGCGTTAAGCAGGAATATAATGAATTGATGCTTAATTAGTGTCATGGGCTTGGTGATGGGCGGGCCTGGTTTACTAGGAAGATGAGAATATTATGTGATTTAGATGATGTAAATGGTAGCTTAGGGAATATGATGGGAGGGTGTTTGATGACAGGATAGCTTGTAGAGCAGGAAAGGTTACGATGGAAGGATGTGATCAAGAGGGGAAGCATATTCAATGAATTTTCTCACCTGTTTCCCAAGACTTTTGACATCAAGGGAAAACTTGTTGGCGGCTGGTCTCTACGGAAGTATAGAAGGAATGAAGATTGAGACTGCAGTAGAAGGTTCATCTCAATTCCAACTATTTATGTGTCAAGTAGGTCATTTGGTTCTTTGATGTTGAGAATTGAAAAGGTAGTGTTCAAGTAACATGATTGAATTTATCACAATTAAAATCCCACTACATTTTTATAATCTCATATCAAAGTATCATATCATTAGTTTGTACATTTGTGATTGAGCATATTAACTTTTCTTTTGTAATTGAACTTAGAAACACACAAATGCTGAGTAAGGGAAGTAGGTTATGCGTTGAATTTATTTCTAATGGATAGATGTAAACACTGAATAATCTTTTGAATGAAAGGATGTGTCTTTTGAATTTAAATAGCTTGACTGCATTCATTTTGCAAACACTGAAAAACAGGTCAGGCTTTACTTTCCATTGTGTTGTTTAGTCTGAAAAGAGAGGAAAACACTTTTGTATGCACCTGCCGTCATTGTTGGCTTCACTCCACTTGACATACATCTATGGGCTGTACCTCATCATGAAAACTAAAACCTCCCCATAGTATCCAGGATTCTTCACACCCCACTGAAGTACAGAAATCCTGTCCTCTTTAGACACCCCAAACCTTGTACTGTTACAAAACAGTACACTCATTACCTACTCTCATCTAACTTCTTCTATGGGCCAGAGGAGGGGCCCAACTTTACACCTTTGAGGAGAAGTTGAATTTTGAAGCAAGTCTGTCCTGTTAATCCTCCTGTAACCAAGAGAACTGAAATATTTAGAGCTTTCATGGTTCCTTCAGGGAGTCCAGAAAGTATCGTGACCTCATGTATATTCATTCAACTTGGAGGTTCTCTTGCACTATTTTTGCACAAAGACTCTGAGAAGATGCCTCAAGACTGGGTCGTTATAGTCTTAATGGGCCTAATGGAACGCCATCATCATACATCATCATCTTCACTTTCTTGAAGGTTCTTCTTTGTCCAGACCAGCCATGTCAATAATTCAGTTGCACTCATTTTCTTCAAAATCATCTTCCTTTTGTCTTGAGTAAAATTAGAAGTAGTTTGAGTTGAGTGATAGATGTGTCCAGTGTAGATCCAAACTGTTCATTGGTATTGGTTCTTAGGTATTGACTATACACCATAACCCTCAGTGGAACCATTGCCACATCAAAGCCAATCGGTCGGTTTCCTCTGTTAGTTTACTTTTTCTCTTGAGAACGTGTGAAGTGAGTCAATCAAGTCATTACAAGTCTTAATTTCCATTATTTAGTTATATGGTCAGAATAAATATTGATAATGCAGCCTTGAAAATTTTTAAAACTGCTGCACTTTTTGTACTTCAAGGTTAATATCTTCATGTAATATTTATGGGATGTAGACCGTTATCATTTATCATTCCTTTATTAGCAGTTTTTGGTTCCATGTCATTTAGTAGGTTTGTAGGAGATACATTTAACTTTTTACACAATCAAAAGCTTTCTTGCTTGACAGAGACATAACATAGGGTTTACACTGTTAGTAAGGCTATGAAAATAGAAACAATGAAAGATATTGCACAATATGACAAATAAATGCACTAGTGAATACATGTATCAAGGAGTAAGGAAGGAGTCAACACATACACCAAAGTCACATAAGCAACTTTGTTTAACTGTGCAGTTCATTTGAATCATATTGATTCTTCATTCTATTTATAGTATTTTAACCAACACTAAGATATAAAGCGGAGAGAACATTGTCAGTGAATTAGAATAACAGCTAGTGTTTTTATGTAATTTTAATGAAACCACATGAACACACCCCTTCATAATCTGAAATTTCTTTCAACAATAAGAGGTTTAGATATGATTTTTATGCTTATCTTTCATAAATGATGCTCTTTGAAGTTTCAGATCAAAATGAATACTTCACAGTTTGAATTCCTTCCTGAAACACTGAAGTAAAGAAAATAAGTGAAGTTAGGAAACCATCATTAGATATTATGAATGGTAATAAGAGAACAATCAACACCTATGAATTTTTTCCATGGATGTAGCCTCTAACTGAATGTGATTCAATAGAGTCAAGCCCATTTCTGAAGGGCTCTTGGAGACTGAGAAAAGCGATCTGGCATCTAACCACTGGGGGTAACTAGACCCTAAATGCTCACCTCCTAGGTGAAACTAATGAATATAATTATCTCTGATGTATTCTGTGTTTCATTCTACAACTGTTTGACAGCTGACTTAAAAGTTCAGACAAATCTAAAAGGCAAATCATCCTGATCCCTTTTCTTTCCAGAGTCTGTATGTTCCAGTAGTGTATTTGTCTGTTTTTGTCTAGTGCACTTCAACCTCTTTTAGTGAAATTTGTGTCTTCTTGACTGTCAATCATTGTTCTACTTCCATCTTCAACTATCTTGATTCCATTTTCTTTCCTTTTTTCTTTTTCCTACAACCTTCATATTTTCTCTCATTCTTTTTGCCTTTTGCTTTCTTTTTCTGTCTCCTTTTGTCGATACTGTCTCACCCTCTCTTTGTGCTACCCTACATACTGGCTGCTCTCTCTCTCTTCCTCTCTCTCTCTCTCTCTTTTTCTCATTCTCTCTATCTCTTGCTCTCTCTTTTATATTTCTCTCCCTCTCTCTCTCTTTTTATCTTCCTATCCTTTTATGTACATCTCTCACTCCCTCTCTCTCTTTCTTTTTATCTTCCTATCCCTTTATGTACATCTCTCACTCCCTCTCTCTCTCTCTCTCTCTCATTACCTCTATCTATCTCTGTATTTCTTGCTCCTTCTCTTTTCTCTCTCTTGATCTGTCTCTTTTCCTCTCCTTCTCTATCTTTCCCTGTCTCTGCCTATCTCTTGCTCCATTTCCTTCTCATTAAAATTTGTTCATCATGTACTGTTTAATTGCAACTTATTATCATTAGTATATATCTTTTGTCTAACGACAGAAAAAAAAATTGAAATCATGTTTGGCTGAGAACCATACCCCTAACACTGCCTTAAAGATTTTATCATTTGATATTTTATTTGAATGACAGGTGGAGTTGATGGGTTGTTCTGTCTTTGACTATGTACATCCTGGAGATCATGCGGAGTTAGCTGAACAGCTTGGAATGAAGCTACCACCCAATAAGACATCTTCATCCTCTCCATCTAGTAACAATGCTGATGGTAACTCTACTAGTGGTTCTGGTGCTGGTAGTCCTGCTGCTATAGGTCCATCAACTATCCAGGGTGGGTATATACAATCAAACCTGCTTTAGCAATGACTAGGAAAGAAGGACCATGTTTTGGTTTCTCTTGATCAATGTTTGTCTCCCTTGAGTAGTCTTTATATACAGGTTTCACTACAGTACCAATGAATTATATTTAGAACATTCCCTTGAGATTTAAAGAGTGCATCCTCAATTGAAACCATCTGGTAATAATGCTAATGTCATTAGAAATAACAACTTAAAAATGAATCTTATATATGATTATATTTAAAAGATTGTGGCCAGATTGTCTTATCCCCAAGTATAGTTTGCTTTTACTTAGTCTACAGATAAGCCCTCATAAATGTTTATATTTTTGTACATTTTCATCTTTCCTCACTTTATTTTTGTTCTTCAATGCTTAGTTTGATCAGTTTATCATTGATAAATTAAAAGTAAAAGAACCATAAGTTTCCCCTGTTGTTGGTCAGCTTGTGGATAGACATACAACCAGGTAGAGTCCTCTTCCACGTGTGATCTAAATTCAAGACATATACAGAAAGAGGTTAAGCATGGTACCAGTTTGAAGGTTAAACATTTTCTAAAGGTTTTCCATTTAACTGTACTGTGTGGAAAGAAATTTGAAGCGTTTAGATTGAGTCCCTAAATTCACCTGTTCCCCCTCCCAAAGTGCAATAACTGTGCCATGTAAATGCCTTGGGTACAATTTCCTCCTGCAAGTGTTTTCCCAATTTTAATAGTCAATATTTGAATATTGATCTAACCTGTCTTTGTAGTGTGCTTGTAAAATCTGATAATTCCTTGTAAAATCTCACATAGAGGAAAGTGTGACCAGCGAATTGTCCAACTTTTCAAGCTCTCTCAAATGTCTAGGCCAAATTAGCTCGTCAAGGTCGAGCTCGGCGGAGAAGGTCCGCCGGAAACTCAAGATGCGTAAGATTGCACGGACAAGAGGAGAGCGCACATCTTCACGACAGAATATGATACGCTGATGAAAAATTCATGAGGCTCCCCCACATTTCTCTATATTTTTATCTCTCTGTCTTTTTCACCGACCATCTCTCCAGTTCTCCTTTTCTCTCTTTAATCTGTTGAACCCGCCAAACAAATGACTCGCCAACCCAAGATCAAATATGTGTACTGCACTTCGATGTGTTTCAAACATGCATTTTCCAGCCGACAATTTGGGATGTGTACCGGAGCTGGGGAAATCAATAAAGGCTTTGCTGTCAAACTCTAGGCTTTGGTCTGGAGTGTCAACAGTAAGGTGGAAAGAGACATTGCTATAGACACATGTAGATGTTACTGCTTATTTTTCCATATCGTTCAATTTCTGTTATTTAAAACGACTTGTATTGAGCTTGTTTGCCTCTTTATCATGAGTTAAAATTCTTGAATATTTTTCATCATACTCCTGATAACTGGAGACAAATTTTGTTACCAAAATTTGAGTATCAGAGTGAAGGAAAGAGCAATACTGCAAAATGGCCTCTTGAAATGAATCTATGAATATTAGGGCAAATATGAAGAACTGTTCAGGTAAAATTAGAGCAATTATGGGTCAGGAAATGTCTTGACATGTTCTCAGTCTTTGGATGCATTTTATTACATCTTAGAAGTCTGAATGAAACTAGGTGACCCTAATATTGTCAAATATGATATTGTATCACTATATTTATGACTGCCCACATCTCAGTCAGTTTTTTTACAAGTACATGTATATCAATGTATTACTGCATACCTTTCTGCCTGTCTTTACTCTTTCTTCTTCTCTTTATCTCAACTAGTGTAGACTTGTCTGTTGCATTCTCTCTCTTTGGTTGAGGTTTATGAAAATATCATACATCAGTTATGTACTCCAAAAAGGAAGATATGAACAACTGAAACAGTTCTGATTTTTGCACAGTCTATACATCTAACCTATAAATGAATATCAGCATTTTTTTCCTCTCATATCCATTATTATCATTTTTGGGGGAGTGGGAGGGACTGCATTGTGGGTTTTGTATCATAAAGATCATGTCACGACCTTTTGTGAACACTTATATAACTGAGAATTGTGTTGGTCCTTGCTGCAAAAGGTTTTCATTAATTGTTTTTGTTTTCATAAATTCTCATTGAATAAAAGACCTTTTTATTAGAATGAAGTCAGCACACAGATGTCAGTGATTGGAATATTGACCCTTTTTTGCCTGGTTTCTGAACATGTGATGACAAATGAGGATGTTGAATCAATAGAAAGCTAAAGAGGAAGTAAAGAAGCTACTATGTGTTTGTAAAGACTGTTTGTGAAATGACAGAGTATCATTTGCAAAATGACCAATAAAGCTAAAATACACATCCAGCCTTCATTCTATGACACCTAGCGTACTCTGTCTTTCCAACACCAACACTTTCAGGTCAATTTGCTGAGTAAATGCTTGCCAATTCCCTGCCACCCAGCCTCCCTGTAGAACCAACACCAAACCCCCTAAAAGCGGACATGTGCAAACTGCTCTGGAGCGGTCTTCTCTCCCATCGCAAACAAAAAAGACCGGTTGTGGGAGGCGGGTGCATGTTGACACGCTACTCGGACGCTATGCCAGCTTCACTCGCCGACTTGAGATGCGCACTGGAGAGCAATCTTGCCTTGTCAAGCATCCCTGGCATTGGCCAATGCTTATCTTCTTTTCCCTCTCCTCTCATTCCTCTCTTTGTCGAGATGTCTCCCTTTCTATCTCTTCTGCTCTGGTTCCAGTACCCTCCTTATTTAACCCCTGTCGGTTCATCACAAGTGGATGGTCCAGAGTAGAGTAATTAGCTGTGAAATGGGCTTGGTGTTTGTAAGATACTTGAGATACTGCCCTCTAAAACCTTCATGAATTTAGAATGTGTAGTTACCATAAAAGAGGACACCAATTCTTGATGACACACCTCCATATATCTTAGTTTAAAACTTTGTTGTTAGCGTTTGTATCATTGACTCCCTCTTTCTCCTTTCAAGATTTGTTCTCTCCATTTATACTGTTAAGATTTTAACTTTCCAATTTCATATTACTTTTCCATTTCATTTCCATGCCGAGTTCCTTTTTAGATTTCTAATTTGATGTGTTCTATCCTGCTGTCCCTCTATCTTCCAAGTGTTCTTTTCTCCCTATCTATTCCCTGAGAGACAGATCTCAAGTTGTGAATGCATCCAGAAGCACCTATGGCTAGATCTCTAGTGGTCTTGTGATTTCACTGGCTGGTGGACTATATCCTCGGCTCTACTCCATCTCATGTCTTGGTCTCTCTCTCTCATTAAATGTGATATATATATATATATATTCTCTCTGTATCTCTACTTCCCTCTCTTCCCCTTCTCTCCCTCCCTTTTTCTTCTTCCTTGCCCTCTCTCTCTTCTTGCCCTCTATCTCTCAACCTCTCCCTATCTATCTCTATCTAGCCCTGTCTATCTCTCTTTTGATCTCCATTTTCTCTTTCTTTCTGTTTCATGCACTTTCTCTCTTTCTTTTCTTCATTTCAACACACTTGCTTTCTTCTTCTTTTTAAAAATCCTTTTTTCCTGTACTTTATCTATCTCTCTTTCTGTATTTTTCTCTTCTCATCCCAATTTTTCTTTTCAAATCTTGGTAAAGGTTACTTCAAGTAAAATTAATTGTAAGCTCATTCATTCTTTCTTAAACATTCATAATTTCTTTATAAGAGCAAGGTAGTCCCAAGCTCAGAAATCTAGAGCAAAAAAAAAAAAAACCTATTTGAAATCTGAAGGCAGGAACTATTTTAGTCCATCCTATCTATCTTGCACACAAACATCTTAAAATGTTTTGATACTTCATTATTTTGAAAAAGGGATATTCTCTACCAGTAGATCTAGAGGCTGAATATAACTCTTCTTCTTTTCATTCTGTTCAGATCACTTACAGTCATAAGTCAAAAGTGACAATTCAGATTTCTTTAACGCTACCATGGAATAAAGGATGATACAGTGTGAGGGGTTTGATAACTCCCGAACCGAGAGTCCATGGCACCTCCCGACTCCCGTTCTGCGACACTCAGGGGAGAGATAACGACCTATACGTGCTCAAAATTATTGAATAACTTTTTATGCGCTTGAAAAATCGAACATGGCCGACAATGCCCTGTGCAAGTGAAGGAAGGGGAAGAGAGAAGGAGAAGTGGAGTCCTGTCTTAGTATATCCAAAGAGGTTAAGTAGTGGTGAATTTGATTAGCATGTTATTGATTGTTAGCTTCCCCAGAAAATCAATTTGGCAATAAGTTTGGTTTGATCAAATGAAGGCAAGCACACGTATATATATGGACAAGGGATTGATTGAGTCAAATAATATTCATATGAAAAAAGGGTCAGAAATGGAAGACTTGTTGTAGATTTCTATATTGCCTACTGAAAATAGCTAAATCAATAAGGTTAAGAATTCTAGATTGTTGTCTTTACACAAGAAATCATGAAATGGAAATATGAAGTGAAATTGATTTTCCCCTTGTAAAGCTTTTTTCCCCCTTACTCTATCATTAAAAAGACAAGAATGGTTCGGTTCATGAAAATTAAACATACATTTTCTTGGAAAATAAAAACAAAAACAAAATAAAATTTTGCTACAACACAATTTTTCTGATCAGGTAAAAACATAGAAAAACACTGGAATAAAGTTTGGAGCTATTTATTGTAACTGAATCGTAAACTCTCAAAGATACTCAAGAACTTATGTTATTAATGAATTCTTATCCTATATTTACATTGTCAGTAATCAAAGAGGACTTTGGTAATTACTACCTTTCTTTTTTAATCACACTTGTGCAGAACTGCTTGTTCCATGAAAAAAATTTGATCATTCTCTTTTCGTATTCTTTTACTTTTATCATCCCTTTTTCATCTATTGTAATTTCTTTCACGTTCTTACCACAATAATGTCTATTCGCTTTGAGATTCTTTATTTCTCATTTAATTGCAAGCACTTTATTAAGAACTCTTACACAATACTGACTGTTCATCAAGGTAATTTGAGTTGGTAGAATCAATTTCACCAGTAAGGATGGCCAAAGCTCATTTGATAATTCTAACCATGGTTGAATTAAATAACACCTTTGTCAGCATTCAATCTTGTTGCCACTTTTTGTTTTAAAATCCAGTTTTGTTTGCTATACCACTCATCTTAGAGTCTTTTAGTATGCTAATGATGCACAAAAAGTGCTCCCCCTCTCTCCAATCTTGAACATTACCCTATCAATCAACTGTTGTTCAAATGCTGAGGCAACCATGTAATGGATTAAAGAGTTCACTCATTTTTCTTCTCAGGCTTTCTCTATTGTTTTGGAAATATCTGCTCTCTACTTATTTGAATAGCTTCATTGTCATGATAAACTTTTTTTGGTCTCTTCCCTTTTTCTTCTTTTATACTTTTAACCACTTTTTCACAGGTCTTCTATTTATCTTTTCTTTGTATACCTCCATAGATTCTTGAATTATCAGGAACTATCAGGGATAGAGTAAAATAACTGACTTCATTCATACTTTTGTAAGTGTCATTGTAGAATGGCACTTTGCTGATGTTAAAAATCTGATTTCTTCTCAATCACTAATATACTTAATGACACTTTTAAAGTCTCATTCTCACATTGTGTGTAAAACTACCTCAGCCAAATGAAATAACTTGTAGTGTTCTTCATTTTTCTGTAACTTATAACACAGATATAATTACATGTAAGTTAGCTCTGGGGCATTTGTTGCTCTGAACTAGTTTTCCCCATCCCACTTGCCCTGTATTTACACTAAATATTGGTTTTTAGTTTGTTATTGTGGTTCTTTAGATGGTTAACTGCCTCATGTGTGTACAAGATTTCACTCTGATTATTCTTATTTTGGTCATATACATGTACATGTGTTCCGGATTCCAGGAAGAATGAGATTTTATTCATTAATTTTTTTGCTTGTATTTTCAAAAGTAATAGATATGACTGTTTCATTTCAGATCATAAAATCCTTTAAACTAATTTGAAACTTTTCAATTAAGGACCCAATCTAGTGTTTTCATTTTTTTTTTTACAACTTTGATAATTTTCTTTGATCATGAAACTGTATATTTCCATTTTGCTCATAGCCAAAAAGGCTTTGTGTGCTATCAGCATAACATAATGATATCTTTTTTAAAACTTTATATGTTCCTCTAAGAAATGATTATACTGATTAGTTCTTAAATCTATACATGATGTGAGGGATACTTTACTGTGTTTTTTTGTTTGTTTACATAGCTTCAACTGTAAGAATATACAATTAAAAATAATTCAATACCATAAAAACTAATAAAACATAATGTATGGAAATGTCATGATGTGTACAAAAATACAATCCAAAGATATAAATGAAAAGGAAAAGAAATTACTTTTATAAGTAGAACAAAGAATAAATAGACAAGAACTAATGATAATGAAAAAAGGGAAGAGTGAGCAATGGAAAATGGGAAGAGGGAGTGATAAATTAATTTCTGTAGGTGTAGGGTTGTGCATACAAATTAGGGTGATGGGATAGGAGGTATAATGACATGAGGGAGGGTGGGACTAACACAAATGGGTATCAAGGGACCAATGCTCAACACTAGATCTATTACATCCACCAAAGGCACAGTCTCAATTATTCCTCCTTTATATTCATCTCTTTCTCTCTCTCTCTCTCTCCCTCTCCCCCCTCTCTCTCTATTTCTCTCTCTCTCTCTCTCTCCCTCTCTCTTCTTCTTATATATTTGTTGTCTTGACAACTACCATCTAATCTTATCTACTCTTACTCATCAAATAATATACTTTCTATTTTTCATTCTCCCCTAACTCTCCCCATTATCTCTCCACCTCTCTCTCTCTCTCTCTCTGTTCGTTTATCTTTTTCTCCATACCCTATCTACATATTTATCTCCCTTCTCCCTTCCTCTCCTCCCCCTCAGTCTCTTTCCTTCCTCCCATATAATTCTCTTCTCTTTTTCCTCTTTTTCTCTTTTATCTATCTCCGTTTTGTCTCTCTTTTGCCCTTTTCCCTGTCTGTATATCCCTCTCTTTCTCTCCTTCTCCCTCCTCTATTTCTCTCTCCCCCTCTCTTTCTCTCATTCTCCCTCCTCTATTTCTCTCTCCCCCTCTCTTTCTCTCCTTCTCCCTCCTCTCTTCCTCTCTCCTGTCCACCTTCTAGATAGAGTATAGGTTATTGGGGTGTGACTTATGAGGCACAGAGGTAGGAATAAATGGGCTGAGGATAGTGAGATGGGTAAATTGAGAGGAGGAGTGAGATAACAAGAAGTTAGAATATGTAATAATCCTTCTGTGGTTCATTTATCACAACCGCATAAGATACTTGTAGATGAATTATGATGGGATAAACAATCCTAAGGAATTGCAATTTACGAGTATGTATCGCAGTGGAGTTAACTTGTTCAAACTTTAAAGAAATACTGGATTAAGTGCTGTTTAACATCAGACATTATTTCTGTAGAGCTGCAGATGTAAATTTACCTGTTTAACTTTGTACTTTTTTTATTTAAACAAAATCTACCTGTAAAAATGTGAGACTTAAGTTAAGAGGTATGCATGTAGACCCATCAAATAGATGTGACCTTTGTCAAGATTTTATACCTACAGGATGGGTTTTCATACATGTTAAAATCAAATTTTTGAACTTCTTAAAATATAAATGCATCTTATTTCCAAAGTGATAAATAGAAAAAACAAAATTTATAATGTGTTATCTTTATCAGATGTGAAAGTCTTCATTGAAATACAAAGGGATTGTGAAATTCCTTTTGTTTTTTAAAGAAAAAATGCACCCACAGGCCAAAATAGTGACTAAAATTTCTGTCTTAAAATAATGAGAAAAGTATTAGTGAAAAAAAAGATATTTGAAGGAAATGGTTAATTCATTAATTTTGTATCAATGGTGACTGGAGAATACTAATATAATTATGTGGGCTGAGTGCGGTGATGTAGGCACTGCATATGGCAGTTCATGAAAAAAGAGAAGAATTTTCTCTCTCTCTCTTCCATGTAAATGATCAAAGAGTGGAGAGCATGTTATTCTTATGTAAACAAAGAGACTTGGCTGTAATAAGAGATCATGGTCTCATACATAGATAATAAGATGTTTGAGAGGGAGAATGTTTAGGGTGTTAATTGGATTACTCAGGTAGAAGAAGAGGTAATGATAGATGGGATCAAGGGAGTTTGGTCATGATCTACAGGGGAATCACTAATCTATTTGGTCTAGGTACTTTGTTCAGATCTTAACCCTCTCTCTCTCTCTCTCACACAACTCATCCAGACCAAGTGTTTCTTCAAGCCTCATTCACATGGTTAACTACCACAAACAAATCATCCCAACATTATCAGATGACATCAAACATTTCTCTATCTTATCACTCACAGATGAATAGGGGGGGGGGGTTTGCTGCATGTAGTTTTCTCTTTTCAACCCTATATGCCATATATTAACACATAATTTGGTTTATATTTTGTTGCAGTGTTCTTTGTATGTTGTAGTATCAGATCTAAATGAGACCATTGAATAGGGAGTTGTAGATTGGATTATTGGGAAGAGAAGGGTTAAGAGTAATTTCAATCCATGAAGTGAATCCATGAAGCAAGTCCAATGAGATAAAAGTGCTCATAACCTTATTTCATCACACATTTTAAATGTTTGATATAGGATTTTAACTCTGTTTGGATTGTTGATTGTAGATGAAGGAATTAATGGGGAAGAGATTGAAGGCAGTGCCAACAACAAAACGCAATCAATATTTCATATTTTCTCCATAGATCAATATATGCTTGATGAAGAATTATAATATGCTCCAATTCATATTGTACGTTGATGAGAATGCCTCAATATCTTGTGGATAATATCATCATGTATGTACTGTGGAGAGGTCATATTTCAACTGAAATTAAGTCTTAACTACTTCAACTAAAGAAATTATAAAGCTATTGAGTCATTTGAGTTGTTTTGTTACTTGTAATTATCTGACAAGAGCTGTAGAATTTTCACCAATTGGTTTCTTTTCGAAATGATTTAATATATCAATGTATAATTGAACAGTACAACAAATTGTACAAAAATATTGATACGATTGAATTTAAGCCAGAAGATTAGTACTAATGGGAAAAAAAAGGTTTATCAAGCCCTTGACATTTATCTTTGTGACACATGAATAGTTTTATTATGATGAATGTTGTGTAATTTAACCACTCTACCTACTTATGCCTCGTTGACACTTGCCCGCATTTTGGTTTGCGCATAGACACATACTCTTGCGTGCCAATGTGGGAAGTATTCATGGTAGCGTGCGGGAGGATGCGGGCGGATGCGAGCCGTGCATGAAATGCGTGACAGAATTTTCAAAATGTTCAAAAATTGGGGCACGACAATTTTGTTTGGCAACGTTCGTGAACACTTTGTGAACTATGCGCACCCTATGCGCTACCTAGTCGTGCCAGTGCGCGCCGATGCGCGCCGTTGCATGTCCGTTGGCCTAGTGGCATGTTCACGACTAGTTAATGACTAATTTGCTCACAATTTGCGCATTGGCTGCGCATACTTCCCGTGCAGTTTTCACATTCCATGCGCATAGTCTACGAATGCGTGTCCTGGTGGTTACGTATTGCATGAACTATTCGTAAATTAGACGTGACCCTGCGTGCGACTTCTTGCCACTAATTGGCACGCATTGGCAAGCCATAGAGCGGGGCAGTGCAGGACCAAAATGCATGCAAGTGTCAACATTACATTCATGGTTATTTTTTCCTCTATTTTTAAATAATCTTCTGGTCAAGAGTTTGAGTTTAACATATTTCCATTCTTAATGCAATTCATATACAGCAATGCATTTTTATGAGCTAAATCTTTTGAAGAAATTAATTGTGATGATCAATGAAATGGGTTATTTTTGTACAGATGATGTGACACTGAACATGACAGCATCCTCTGACAGACTAGAGAGATCCTTCTTGATTAGAATGAAATCAACCCTTACAAAACGAGGTGTCCACTTCAAATCTTCAGGTTATAAGGTAACCACTGACACATATAATTTGAAAGAAGAAAAAAAAAATCCCTTACTAAAATGTGATACACTAGACATTATAATTTTAAGTATAGTAGTAAATGAATTAAACCATTTATTCTACTGTCTATCTCTGTATACCATTGATGATATCTACTCTACTATTTATTTGTTTATACAATCAACATTATTTTTAGCTTTTAATGTAATATAGCTAAGCAATGCAGGTCACTCTTTTCCCCCATTCAATTAAATAATGTTTGCAAATGTTTTAGTAATTGGCAGGAAGTCATTTTAGTACATTAAATACAAGATCTATTATTTATTATCATATTTGATACTTGTAATTCATTTAATTTCTCAAAGAGATTTTTATCTTAAACAAATGAATTTTGCCAAATCATCAACCAAGCAATGAAATCTTGTGTCTATCTGTAGGTGATTCATGTAACAGGTGCACTCCGTCCTGAGCTTAGTCTCTCTCAATACAACCATCATCCTCCCAATTGTCTTGGGTTTGTTGCTGTTGGTTACTCTCTACCACCCCCAACCATCAGTGAAGTTCGGCTAGATCCTACCATGTTCATGTGCAAGGTGGACCTTGATTTTACCATCACATTCTGTGAGGCAAAGTAAGTTTTTCTTTCATTTCATCTGAATGTTACATTATACCCAATCCATCCAACCATGTATGTGTTTTTTAATCTCCTCATGGATTAGGCGGAGCAAATTTTTTTCTCTTTGATCCTCCCCCATATTTGCAATGACCTTATCTGATTATTAATCCCAGTAATGAACGACAAAATAAAAATGATATTTCATTATTTATGTTTTATCTATTGTGTTTCATATCAAGATTCCATTATAATCAATCCATGCAATGATGTATGCGTTTTTTAAACTCCTCATGAACAAGGGGGCCCTCATGATAAATTGTAAATTACAAGCCAATTTATAGACCTTATTCAGTTAAAATGATTTGATTTGAATAGCCCTTAGAATCTCAAGAGCAGAGTTTATGCTTATTAAAAGACAAAGTTTAATGATGCACTTGTAAACCATAGATGAGATTGTCTAATTTGTTTTCCTTTTATCTGTTTTGATATCAGGATCAGTGATTTTCTTGATCACTCAGCAGACAGTGTGACTGGTAAAAGTTTCTACAGTTATATTCATGCTCAGGACATTGCCAATGTGCGCACCAGCCATCAAGATTGTACGTATCTATGATCATTTCTTTTGTTTTTTTATGAAAGAATGTTGTTAAAAGGTCTCATTTAGAATATAAATGCAAATTCTATTCAATATTATAGCATAACTATTTCATCATGACAAATAGCTTTGTGAATATTCAAGAAATATTAGTGAGTTTTTTCAAATGATTGATGCCTATATTTATGTTTTCAGGGGTCAAGAATTGTATTGAAAGAACCTATTAACTTGAGTCAGTTTAGAAGAGTTAAGAAGGGAGTATTATAACAATTTTTGTCATTGTGAAAAGAAATCATTTGAAATTGGAAAATCATACATTGCCATGTTGAGATGAAATGTTAACCTGTAGAATGTAAAGATGAGATATATGATCTTATATTTAGTAATATGTAAGGAAAGGTAGAGAAAAAGCCTGCAATGAAATAAAAACTGGTGAATCAAGAATATCAGACTAACAAAAATTAGGCTTATTTTTTTTAATTTCCCCCTGTTTTAGCACAAGTTTAGATTCACATTTAGATCTATACTTAGCAAACACACACGATAACACAAGTCAGAGGGATGTCAATCATATCCATATTAGAATGGTGTAAATGAAATTAAAATGAACCCTGTCTACTCTTAATGAACTAAGAGTACCAGTCCCAATGTTTTCTATAATATCTGTGATATGAGAGAAATAAATGACTGAGAGATCAAAATCTGATCAAAAGTTATCATGCAATCTTGAATATGCTTTATGCTTAAATGTGTTGATAGTATAATTTGAAGGGCATATGATGGTAATAGCAATTGAGATAACCCATTTAAGACATAACCTACAATGCCTTAGATGACTTGGGGCGGTGTCTATGGAAAAGCATACAGTACTAAACTGAAATCATTTGGGGTAATGGCTTGCTCTTAGTCTAAATGCAGCTGAACAGAATTAAAGTAGGCTTCTACATTGTTACTGTACAAAGGATAATGATTCTGTGTTTGCAGTGTGTCATCCCCTTTTCTCTTTTCTCTTTTCCTCTTCATTTACTATATGATAGGATTAGAATGATACTGTATAAAGGATATTGATTCTGTGTTTGCAGTGTGTTTGCAGTGTGTCATCCCCTTTTCTCTTTTCCCTCTTCATTTACTATATGATAGGATTAGAAAGACAAATGATCCTCACATTGCTGAAATATTTACACATTAGATTCTCAGCACATTTAGGGAGGATGTCTTATGGGATTTCAGCTAGGGATGGCAATTTCCTGCAGAAATTGATTTACAGGAACTGCGTAACTTTGAGTCCCAATTAAGATGTAGAGTATAAAGGGAGAAACAGAGTGAGTAATTTTAATGAAAGTTGAAAGAATGACATTGGAGTCTTTAGCCTAGTAGATAAACTGATCTTAACGTGGCAATGGGAATTCTTTTAACGCCATACCAGACCAACGATCATGGTCTTGATTAATGTATGGTGACAGTGATGGGATGAAGAATCTTCCGCTTCCAAACTGGAAGACCTGACACACACACACACACATTCTTTAGATAATTCACATCCTTTGAGGGGGAAAAATCCCCCTTTTGTATCTCAGAAATGGTTTTATTCTTGAAATTAAAAAAAAAATCAAACTACAAGTATCTGTTTAGGGGAAGACTGGAATTTAGCACTACGGGAAATGCCCAATATTTATTATCTTCAGTGAGTTGAACCAAAGACAAGCCTGATGAGCTCATTGGTAACTATGGCAATATGGTTACAGTTGACTTATTTTATTTATCTACAATCATTGTCATGGGCTTAATGCAGATTGATACGGTTTGTGTGGTGAAAATGTGATCAAATTGGCTTTGTGATGAATTAGGAAACCTATATGTACCTGATTTTTCTTGACATCACAGATGCCAACCATATTTCAATCTATGTCCACATTTTATGAAAAGAACTCACTGTGGGCTGAAAGGAATGCTGGTTATTCAGAGTAGGATTTTTGTCCTTACCACATTAATGAAAGTCCTATCATATTAATTTGTGTATTGTAATAATTGAAAGTTGTATAGCATTGCTTGGTCATCCATGTACTTGGTAATTGTAAAGATCAAAATTATTGAGACACAAGATACACCATATGGACAATATCAAAATAATTATAATGGAAATATTAGTAATACATATATTACTAGTATACTAATGAGGTCAAGATTAATTCACTCATAATGCTTATAAGAATAAGAAATGGCATCAACGGACAAAATATTTCATTTGAACCAGAGATTAAGAATGTTTATCATTGGCAATCATTTTATTATGAGCAATTATAGAAATTTTACGATGTAAATTAATACGTTATTAAATTTTTAGATAAGTTTATTATGAAGTAATTGTTGATCAATATATCACTATCTTTCTCATTTATAATCCAGTACTGAACAAGGGTCAGACAATCACTAAATACTACCGTTGGATGTTGAAGGAAGGAGGTTATGTTTGGGTTCAAACTACTGCAACTCTCTGCTACGCTAAGAACTCTAATGATAGCTCATTTATCTTCATCAATCAAGTCATCAGGTAACTAACATCAATACTTTCTCTCCTAGACCTCTTTGTAGACATCTAAACCAAGCAATTAGTTCTAAAGAAGTAATACAATGGGCATTAGAGGGTTATAAGGGCTATTTAATTAAAAATAAATGGAAATATATAGATTTTACATTATAAGATATGCTATCTAAAGGACAAAGGAAGAGACAGAGAGAAAAGGAATTATGGGGATCCATTGCAAAGGAAACGCTAGGGTTCTGAAAAGCAGTGACCATGTCTGATTATTGTACCTAGTAATCAAAGACATAATGAAAATGAAATAATATCAGAGTTGAGATGAGCACACAGAAACAATACAATAGAAGGGTAGTTTGGTTACATAAACATTGAAGTATTGTCATAAGAAAATGTTCTTTTAAAAATACAATTGAAGATGATACAGTTGATATAGATTGATTCTTCTATTGAAATATATTTTGATTACAATATTGTATATCGTACTGATTGGAGAATCTGTGTTGTTGAAATAAAAATGTAAGGCCTCTTTGCAAGGTGGCTTTTCTAGTTTTAAACAGGAAAGAAATAATTCAACAAAATTAACAATTTCATGATCAAATCCATTGCATTCTGCTCAAAAGTAGCATGTGAACTTTTGTCTATAAAGGCTCAATCATAGTCCTGATTGTCATGGCTAGGTGGGGTGGGGGGGGGGGACAGGGTATGATAGTCACCCCTGGATGAGAGGAAAGGAGAGAGGAAGTTGAATGGCAGGAATGTGTTCCTCAGAGACATTAATGACATGTTAGTCCAAAGCTCATTGTTAAATCGCTCAAATCCACCCTGGGTTTACATGCATACATATATTAGCATCAGCAATAGAAACATACAAGCATACTAATGTGAAAACATCTAGGAGCAGATTATTAAAGAGAAATAGGGAGAATAAAATGGAACGTATTCGGGAGAAGAAACACAAGGAAAGACACTGATAGATAGGTAATTAGGAAAAGAGAAAGAAAGATTTCAGAGGAGAAGATTATGATATTTTTATTACAGTTAATGAATTGTCAATGTTCATATAAACCATAAGATATCTTGTAGAGTATTTCATCATTAAGTTAGACTGGAAATTATAATATAGATAATGTTTCTGATTATCCTATTGCAGATTGTCTTTTGTTGCAGATATAAAGGAGTTCTCGTGATCAGTGAACTTCAGGATATTAAGATGCAGTATTTGAAGTTTGAACCAAATTTAATATTCAATACAGACAAATAAAAAGCATATATATTTGTCATTTACAATTTCATACAAACTTTTAGGAGCATGATTAACTTTTAAGTATATCAGCTGTTTTTTTTTTTAAAGGAGTACATTTATAGTCCTTGAGAATTGCTGAAACTGCTGTAGAATGTGAAGTAATTATTTTGTTTTTTTGTATATATTTTCAGTCATGTTGAACATGGTGAGGTTGCTATGGATATCAGCCAGATCCCTTCCTTAGCTGCAGATGAACACATAGAACTCTTAGGAACATCCCCCTCAAGGAATAAAACATCACCATGCCATCACTCAGGTTTGAAAACTCTACCTCTCTTATCTTATTGCTCCCGATCTTTATTTCTGTTCTGCTCTTTAATACTTTTCACTGTATGTGCCTTCTCAAATTCTTTCGTTATCTTTTTTCCCTCTCCATCCCTCCCCCTTCTCATGCTCTCTCTCTCTCTCTCTCTCTCTCTCTATCTCTCTCTCTCTCTTTCTCACTCTCTCTTTTCTCACTCTCTCTCTGTATCTACTTACGTGCCTACCTACCTAGCTACTCAGCTATCTGCTATATCTCCCTCTTTTCCTTATCCCCCGCAACACTATCTAAAACATTTATTTCCTTTAATTATTGCTGTTCATCTCCCTCTCCCACATATCTCTCATTCTTCTTCTTCTTCTTCTCTCTCTCTCTCTCTCTTTCTTTTTCTTTTCTTTTCATTTCTTATATCATTGCCACATCTATGAATTTCTCCCCACTCTTTTTCTTTTTCTCTTTCCATTTTGATGTTCATACCTATATTCTGATTTTTGTCTTCTTCCAGTAACGATAAAGCGTTAGTTGTTTGAGCCAATAAAGTACTTTCAATTTCTCAACTTTGTGTGTATATATTTGTGTTTGATTGTAGGAGATGAAGTCGATGGGGTGTCTGACCAGCAGTTAGGAACAGGTGGGGATAGCAACAATAATAGCAAGGGACATCAAGGTCTGCTTGAGGGTAAAACAAGAAAGCGCCCTCAGAGTCCAGAGAGGAGAAAGAGTAAAAAGCATCGTGGTGCACAGATCACAAGGAATGAACCTACTGGTAACCATGGAAACATAGAACACAAATCTGAGATGAGTGGTAGAGAGAGCAAGAGGAAAGCCAATGCAAGACTCCTTGCACAGAAGCCTAAACCCTCCCCAGATGTAATACCTAAGCAGGTTATCATTAGGGCTGATAGTCCGAATGAAAAGACTCTGACTGTCCTAGGAGAGAGAGGGGACTTCAGGGAGTCAGAAGATTATGCCAAGAGGAGTAAAGAGCGATTGCAACACCCAGAGGAAGTCATCAAAGAAGTAGTAGAAGACAAAGGAATGCATCATTCACCAACGGCGATATCTCCCATTAATCACATGCAAGCTTCATCTTCCTTGTTAGCTCTGAGTGTCAGGAATGCTAGCAGACATGAAGAAGAAGATATCGTCAGAGTGCCATCAGGAAGCTGGGAGAATCCTCCTAATCGAGAACTACCCCCAGATCATAATGGAATGATCCCATCACCAGACACTAATCACACCCGTCTCAGTCTGGTTCCAATGAATTCAGTGCCCAAGGGGGTCTTTACCACCCCCAGTCCCAAAACACCTGATTCTCTTCTTACCCCTCCTCTATCAGACTCCGCCAAGAATCAGTTTTCCCTCCCTCCTGTAAGCTCACTTACATCGCCCAAAGCAAGACCAATGCACACTGACAGTATTACTCCAATCTTCACCACCGAGAATTCAATCAGTCGGTATATATCAACATCAAGCAGCAAACACGAGACTGTCTACCCTATCCCATCACCCTTGACCCAGAACCCATCGGTAGAAAGTTTAGACTCCATGCGAAATATGGTCAAACAGGAACCTAGCTTCTACAATGCTCGTATGCTTGGTGTGCCATCCTCTTACACCAACATGGCTGCATACGCTAACTATGGACAGTACAATAATCTGCAGCATTACAATGCTACTGTCAACCTGACATCAAGGGCTTACCAAGCTGCTGCAGCTACATATGATGCTTCTATGTATAAGAACTACCATACCACCCCTGATCTACCCATCGATCTATCGTATAACGGTGTGACAGGTATCCCTATCATGTCACCAGCTAATGGACCATATTTCCCAACTGCTTCTAGACTACAATACAACATCACTGACGGACAGCTCAGCTTGAACTGTGACAAGACAGGACTCGACAAATCTAAGACAACATCAGTTTAGCTAATGTAGAAACAGATATATCCTGTGTATGAGTGTGTGTCCACAAGTTATTCAGACAACAGCAGTATTACCCAGAGAATTTCATGAAAATCCTTAATGTTATGTCACACAAAGACTGTGACATAAGACATAATCAACTGAACAATGGATACAAAAATCAGTCATTTGCCAAATTTTTATGTAAATATCAAGATTTAATCTTTTATTAAATGAAGTTTATCTATAAGTCAGGAAGTTTTTGTTCAATGTGAACATGATATCACCTTTTCATATATTCAATATGTTTAGATAGGTACTTCTTGATGTTGAGGATAGCATATTAGCTACGTCTGTTGGTTGATTATAACCACACCTCATAAGCAAAGAACATTGTCCAGAGTCCACTTTATGATATCATTTGCATACAGGAAGGTTGCTGATGTCAATCCTGATTTTGATAGACAAATCGAAACAATCAAACATACTTGCATGGTATGCACTCATGGAAAGATAAATTGTTTTAATTTGTTGTGGCAACATGAGAAAAGGCAGTAAATCTATTCTTACCAGGTCATATGAGAATAATTACTAGTTGTTACCCAGCGTAACGCCCGCAATTTATGAAAATACTATCCCTCACTAAAAAACATTGAATCTAAGACAAGCTTCCACAGTTCTTTGATTGTAGCAAAGTTCTCATGAAATCTTTCTGAAGAATCGTTTTAAACGGAAGTCTGAAATAAGAAGATCCTTTATTGTTGATTGAACAAACTAAGAAATATGACTTGGTGAAAAATCTGAAATCATGATGAACTTAATATTCAATTAATAAATTGTCAGAAGTTTATATTGACTGAAATCAATGGTATCCCATATGATGCATGGTGTAATGTGTGTATAGATGCTAGCTGCAAATATGACTTGGTCTTATATAGCCACAGTGTGGTATGAACCATAAATCAGATAAATGAAACTATATTATATGAATGAAAACATTACTTATGTCTACAAACTGCCATTTATTAGGAAAGGAGTTTTTCTCCAGTTGAGTGAAGTTCAAGATTTGACTCTTTGCCAAATTTGATATTTTGCCCCTTTTACATTGTAAACATATAACTTTTTGAGATAAAATGGTTTGCCAAATGAACGCAACATTTGTTTATTAAATGCACAGTGAAAGGAATGCGAATAATGAATGAATAGCAGTATGGGTGGTTTAAGAGTGTAATAAAGTACTTCATTATCAGTTTATTGTTGTTCTGTTTACTTTTCATTATGTGTATAGATGCTTTTACCCCCAAAATGCATGTATCTGTCATAGTTATCATTTAAATGCTGAAAAATACTTATTGTGAGGTTCATATCTTAATTTCACATGACCAAAGAATATTTGATGATGTTTTGTCTTTCCATGTTAGGTTTGTAAAGGGGCCCGGAAGAGAAGATGCCCTGTATTGCTAGCAGATCTTGATGGTATAAAGTGTTGCTGTTTCATACTGCTTGTGCAATAAAGATTAATTGGCTGGTTGACAAGTCCTTATAATAATGCTTATATTCTCCCCTTTTATATCCAGCATACACGTATAAGATTTTATGCATAGAATGTATGATTTAAATGGCTTGCTGTCCAGCTAATTTGTATTGGCAAAGAATTCTGTCTTCTCTCAAAGAATGCACTGGAATAAGTAAATTTGTAAGCATTAATGATGTAATTATACATTTTCACTGAATTAAGATTTAAGCCAAAGAACTGCTGTAATCAGTGATCTATTAAAATATTTTGTATTAGGATTGAGATACTGAGTCTGTAGATGTTCAGCCATTTTCTAATTGGAAATGACCTTCTCTGAGATTAGTTCAGAAGTTTCATTGAACCAAACATGATAAGTCAGGCTTACTTTGCAATGCAAGCATAGTCATGTAATTTAGTGATTTCCAAAGGGCTGCATATCTTTAACATGTTATTTTGCATTTTTCTATCTTCACTGTCTTTTGAAGATTTATGCATACTGATTACCACCAATTTTTCGGTGGAGTATATGAGACCTTGTTTAGATGATTGAATGAGTAAATTAATAGAAGCAGCACTCCTTAAATTCTGCAAGGAAAAAGTGTAGCCATTACAGTTTGACCAAGTTTATCACAATACAGATTGCCCATGAGAAAGGTTTTAATCCCAGTTCATTTTTCCTGTACATCTTGATCAAAATAATATTATGTCAACTAAAAATGCTTGAGTCCAAATGACTTAATTTTCTCAGTCCACAAGTACAAGGTCTATTAGAATTTAGGCAGTTGAAACCACTTATGGTAATGTTAGTGTTAAAAAGATGTTTATATGTATTATACTGTAACATTGACTTTTTATCTCATTTTATCAAAATCTGCTTCGCAGGAAGGGGTACAAGATTTTGTTTGTAAACATTTATCGTATTAAGTTTTTTCATTTGACTGGTAGTTTACCTGTCAATAAAATACCAGGACTATGTCTGAAATATTCCAAACTTATCTGAAATATGTAAGAATTGAGTAAGGCACATCATTATTCTAGTTTCTCTCTACATTTTACACAGCTATCTGCATGTTATGTGCTGCATATGATTATTCAGCTTTTTGACAAATGTCAATTACATATATCAACAAGGAAAAGTTCTATTTTAAAGTTGTCAAGTGGATTTAATATAAAGGGTTGAGGCCTTTATGATACCAATTAACTTGTATTTAAAATATGCATGTGTTAGTATGAGAACAAAGACCATGATTTGCAGGTGTAGGGTATATGCTAAAAACCATAAAGTCACAAGTCAGTATGAAATATATTAACGAGGGAATTCCTTGTGTTTTTGATATGATAACTATGCAATAATTTGTCCCTATTAGAAGCAAGAAGCCTTTAAATGGTTTTCTATCATTTTTAGTTATCAATACCTTATGCTTCATAATGAAGGAATAATTTCATCTTAACCATTTTTTGACTATGTTTACAACATGGTAATAATCCAATTGGAGGTGACACATGAGCTCACCGGCCTTTACTCCTTAGTTCCAAATCACATGATTCTATTCCATTTGGCATCAAGTTAAAGTCTGTCATGTTATACTTCATTACCACAGACACTTTATTAGCTCAGAAACAGAACTGATATGGAATCTCAATTGGTAGGAACATTGTGAAGTATTGTAGCATCACCACAAGTAATGCCTTGTGAGTATAGTATATACTTGCTAGTCATTGATGCTACACCATGTCTCAAATGACTTGGTCTCATTTTATAAGCTTTCATGAGGCACATGAGAGCTTGGATGAAAATAATGTTGGGGGAAATTTGGTCTAACAAAAACCATCTTGATATCATCTGTATACCCTACATGTACTGATGTTGCAACAATGTATGCTAAATCAGCAGTACAGCAAAATCATGGTACTTTGTTTATTGTTTGTTCAATTTATCATATGCTTTGTTATAAGTCTAAGGAAAGCTTTTTGTATGTGTTACTGATGATGATCTGTTTCCTTCTAGGTCAGAACAATACCCTAACAGGTTAATCCCTTGACTACTGAATGATCTCATTCCCATAGACTTAATACAGGGACCACCTGGTACCTGTATGCAATTGGTTAACTCTGTAAGACAGAGGATAAGCCTCACAATATTTTGTAATATGTTATTCCTTTGAATAGTGAAATTACAAGATGCACATGGGACAAGCATGGTGCATGATCTTACAGAAAGAGAAGGTAGCTTTTTATTGATAATCAATCCATTCTTATGCAATAATAGTTTATTTTGAGGCTTATGAAATACAATTTTATGCCTGTAAATACATGCATGTGTGTATTGCTATCATTTTGTTTTGTTTTTATCTCTTTTGTTTTGCAGCTGCCCATCCATGACACCGTTATCAAAGTTTGTTATATTGCTTTATGATTTTACACCTTGTTTGAATACATCCTCAATCTAATTGAGTTTTCTATGTAAATATTTCTTATATAACCAACATGTCATGTAATGTCTTTGTTTTCAACTAGCTTTAAGCCTAAGTCATGCTGATCATTGTTTAGCATCTTCAAAAGGTCTCATTTTATTCTTTGCTCAAGCAAGACTTTATAAGAAATGTACATATTTGTTAGGAAAATGAAAAAGATGAGAGTGGAAGATTCACTGATTCACAAATACATTTATTGCGAGAAAGTGATGAATGAGTTTGTGAGCTGTGAGATTTTTGTTTTTTGTTCAGTGTAAGCCATGCTCCAAGAGCCACTGTGGAGAGATACTGAACATTTAAAAGTGTTATGTAAAAAAATTGAATATTATTCAAGACCTTTGCTGGAGTTTCTTCCCAAAACATGATAGTAATCCCTCCTTGTAGTAAGACACTGTAGTTTTAGAAAATGTTTCTTGTTGATCTTGTATTTTCCTTTCCTTAATAAAAACCCTCCATTCATCTCAATTGACAATGTTGTTTATATAAAATTGTGCTGTATTCCAGTATTCTTGTACATGTATAATGTAGATGAAATTCTCTGTAATTCCTGGGTTTCTTTTAGAATAGAGGTGAAATATATGACTCTTGTCATTCAAATTGAACAATCTTGACTGTTCTTCTTCGTTGTGGTCTATGTGAGTATACAGTATATTCCCAACCAAGTTTTAAGATTTCATGAGCACATTGTCCACTTTTCTTTTCTACTCTACCCATCTCTTCATTCTATCTTCTTTTCACTCTCTCTCTCCCTCACACACACACACACACACACACGCACACACACACAGCACACATACACATACTCTCTATCTCTCTCTTCTTCATATGTTGATTGCAGAATTATTGCAGTTTTAAACCAAATTATGATAAAAATTATTTTGACAAAGTATAAGGTATCCATGGAAAGGAAAAAATAAAAGTTGAGAAATTCTATCAATGAATGTTCTATATATGAAATCTGCAAATGGCACTGAGATATAATTTTGAAATAGTAACACAACTTTTTCTGATTAGTACAAACATTAACGTTTATCAATTGAGTTTTCCTCCAGTGAGCTTGATTATGATAATTCTGTAAAGTGTGCAGTAAACCTGAAAATGTTGGAGGTCTGTGGTGATGTAGAACAGCAAAAAAAAAAGAAATATATCAAGTATACATTTTTCAACTAGAGGTGGCGCTATGACACATATTCATAGCGATCCTATGCAGGATCTCTATGAATAAGCCAACCCCCCCCCCCTCTCTCTCTCTTTCTTTTCATCTTCAAATCCCTTTATGTACATCTCTCACTCCCTCTCTCTCTCTCTCTCTTTATCTTCCTATCCCTCTCTCTACATCTCTCACTCCCTCTCTCTCTTTCTTTTTATCTTCCTATCCCTTTATGTACATCTCTCACTCCCTCTCTCTCTATCTCTCTTTCTTTTCATCTTCATATCCCTTTATGTACATCTCTCACTCCCTCTCTCTCTCTTTATCTTCCTATCCCTTTATGTACATCTCTCACTCCCTCTCTCCCTATCTCTCTTTCTTTTTATCTTCCTATCCCTTTATGTACATCTCTCACTCCCTCTCTCTCTATCTCTCTTTATCTTCATATCCCTTTATTTACATCTCTCTCTCCCTCTCTTTCTTTCTATCTTCCTATCCCTTTATGTACATCTCTCACTCCCTCTCTCTCTCTTTATCTTCCTATCCCTTTATGTACATCTCTCACTCCCTCTCTCTCTTTTTATCTTCCTATCCCTTTATGTACATCTCTCACTCCCTCTCTCTCTATCTCTCTTTATCTTCATATCCCTTTATTTACATCTCTCTCTCCCTCTCTTTCTTTCTATCTTCCTATCCCTTTATGTACATCTCTCACTCCCTTTCTCTTTCTTTTTATCTGCCTATCCATTTATTTACATCTCTCTCTCCCTCTCTTTCTTTCTATCTTCCTATCCCTTTATGTACATCTCTCACTCCCTTTCTCTCTCTTTCTTTTTATCTGCCTATCCATTTATGTACATCTCTCACTGCCTCTCTCTCTCTCTCTTGTTATCTTCCTATCCCTTTATGTACATCTCTCACTCCCTCTCTCTCTATCTCTCTTTATCTTCATATCCCTTTATTTACATCTCTCTCTCCCTCTCTTTCTATCTTCCTATCCCTTTATGTACATCTCTCACTCCCTTTCTCTCTCTTTCTTTTTATCTGCCTATCCATTTATGTACATCTCTCACTGCCTCTCTCTCTCTCTCTCTTG
The DNA here is from genome assembly GCA_037976565.1 of Mesocentrotus franciscanus. Taxonomy (NCBI): domain Eukaryota; kingdom Metazoa; phylum Echinodermata; class Echinoidea; order Camarodonta; family Strongylocentrotidae; genus Mesocentrotus; species Mesocentrotus franciscanus. Next base: position 1,771,965 of record CP137669.1, on the reverse strand, counting down.
TTATCTTCCTATCCCTTTATGTACATCTCTCACTCCCTCTCTCTCTTTTTATCTTCCTATCCCTTTATGTACATCTCTCACTCCCTCTCTCTCTATCTCTCTTTATCTTCATATCCCTTTATTTACTCTCTCTCCCTCTCTTTCTATCTTCCTATCCCTTTATGTACATCTCTCACTCCCTTTCTCTCTCTTTCTTTTTATCTGCCTATCCATTTATGTACATCTCTCACTGCCTCTCTCTCTCTCTCTTGTTATCTTCCTATCCCTTTATGAACATCTCTCACTCCCTCTCCCTCTCTCTCTCTCATTATCTGCCTATCCATTTATGTACATCTCTCACTCCCTCTCTATCTCTCTTTCTTTTTATCTTCCTATCCCTTTATGTACATCTCTCTCTTTCTCTTGTTATCTTCCTATCCCTTTATACACATCTCTCTTGTCTCTCTTGTTTTCATCCATCCCTTGCATCAATAATTTCTTGTCAATCTCTGAGTTTCTTTTGTTTCATGATTTGTCTGTTCAGAGCCAGAAGGGCATTAACTCTGTGCTACTGTATATATACATGTATAAGGTAATGCCTATCTGGCTATAAACACAGTGGAATCTCCATTGTATGGTTCCATCATTATGTTCTCTCCATCTTCCATTGTCTAGATATTACCCTCTCCCAACATACACATCTTCATTTGTTGTTTTTACTTTGATTGTGATGAAAGGTCGCAGAGATGCAAAGGAACAACAGGAGAACACCTTAAATCTTGAGATTAAAAGAAAAGCCCAACTTTAATCTGGCTCCCAATCAACATCCAAATGAAACACATTGAATGAATATTATACACTTTGGAAGTGGTATTACTCAATCAAACACACATTTCACGTTTATATATTAATTTGTATATCTTACATAGTTTCATACACATAGCTATTATTCACTTTCAATTTGTTGATACACATTACAAGATTAACCTCCAGTTTACATTTAAAAAAAAATTATCTTAATTTAATCAATAAATTATATATCACATTTATTTTAGCACTTTACATTACAATACTATTTTCATTTGTATGTCACTTATTTTAGAGTATAATTGTGTCAAACTTATAACTAAAAATAATCATTTTCATGAGACCAGAAAAACAGATAATCCCTGATGTCGGTTCCCGTCAGAAGTCGAACATCGATTACAGCTGATTCTTCAGTCCTGCCCAGTCGGGGTCATACCTCTTCTTTGTTTTCAATATGTTACCAGCTAAGCATAACATATATATTGTACATGATATTAATTCACATAAATGACCTCTCCATTTACAGTGTACATGTACATGACATAATGAACTTAATTTAACTTGTAATACAAATCCTGTGGCTCTATATCTTACCAATCAATACATTTACAATCATACCATCAGTTAAGAACCAGAAGGACTCATATCATTTTACAAAGAGTTATTGTCCTTTTGACTCCAAACAGATGATAGTGTTCTTGATTAGTGACTTCATCCCTGAATTCTTAATCCTGTATACAACACAAATTAATTGCCAGAAATATGTATTAATGCCAAACTAAATAGCCTTATGAGTAAATGAGTAAAACACATACGTATCTGATGTGTTCATAAATAACCATAAAAACCTCTCAATAATGAACCAAGCAAGCAAGACCTTCATCAGGTTCTTAGATACTTAAAGAGACATTCCATGGATAGACAGTTGCTAAACAAAATCATGAGCGCATAGTAAGTCACAGATTATAAGGGCTTTTAGAAGACATTGGATGAATAGTTAGGCTCATCAAATGGTGTTTTATATAAGGTCTAGGCTCAATCGGGCACTTGTCCTTCTGAGAAGGGTATTTAATAAGAGCACAAATAGCCTAAAAATGCAATAAAATTCATTTTAGAAATACAGATATACACTTACATTTAGACACAACTAGTGTAGTAAAGGAAAAAGTACAAGAACATTTAATAGTTAAAAGTTTGTTGCATTTCAGAGTTTGACTTCAATAAACAATTCATTTATACTTTAAGTATACTTGTGGCACAAACTTCCCTACTGCACAAAGGAGAGTTTATTTTGTTCTTAGCTTACAAAAAAGCTTTTTAGTAGAACTAATTTCTTGTTTTCTAGAAAGTTCAAACAGACTTAACATATATATGGAGTGTCAAGTATTAACCTCTCAATTTTCTACAAACTAATGTATTTCTAAAGTATGATGAATGAATAAACAAAATGCATTAACATATCACATGAAGTCCTGAATAACAAATAAGCAACAAATATTTCAGTGACATCAATTTGTTTATGTTATTTATTGTGAACATGATCGCAACTAATTTTGAAAAACCAACTCAGGGGCAATGTCAATACCCTATTTCATATCCATAGAAATCATGTTAAGACTACATAACGTCATGAGAATCTGTGCACATTTCAATATTCAGCAACTATGTCACAAGCCACTCGCTTAGACTTGGTGATCTCATAATATTTCAAATATTAATAACTTTCTTATTATTGGTCCGATTTATTTCAAACTTTCACCATTTCATACCAATAAACTTATTAAAAGGGTTAGATTACCCTTTAAGGAAAATATTGATCTAGATTATAGCATGAAAATGTGTGTAGAATCTTTTCAAAGATAAAGAGTATCTCCAAGATTGTAGATTGAAATGTAAAAGTAGGAATAGCTAAGATCTAATTTCTTTTTCCTCTGATACAATTAAAACATAAGTTTCATCAGAATACAAATACATAACATATTAAATAACAATAATAATCAATCTAAGCTGGTCTCACTGAGCAAGATGATATATAAACTTATTTCATATTGCACAATTGCAATACAAGTAAATAATATATGGCACATGACAATGATCTATGCAATTATTGAAAATATAATCAATGTAGCATTACATTTACATTCTTTTTATGATACACAAACTAGTGGCAAATATCAACAATTCAATATTTGTATTCTTCTCTGTATATTTCATCATTTTTTTGATCAATTGAAAGGACAATACATGTAGTACTCATATTGGTTTAGCGTTTTACCATATATGGAAATATTCAAGCTTAGCTTTTATCCAGCACATATTTTGATATGACCCTTCCATGCCATAGGCAGCAAATCCTTTGAAAGAATTCTGATGATGTCCACTGTGTAGGATGTTGTTTTCTTTTTTGAACAGAGACAGTGAAACGTAGTTGATTTATTGCAAAGTTTACATTCTTGAATGATATCTAATGCCAAATTAAGCTATGAAATAGATAACTAAATTCAAATCATGTCACTTGTAATGTCATATATGATATTCATTTATAAGCTCAGAGGTATAGAAAGGTATAAAGACTCTAAAGCATCACATAACAAGTCCTATTTCAACAGATTCTAAATGGGTAATTCACATTGCCTGTCCTATAAGGAACCTTCTTAATTAATTTGCAAGACAAAATCATTCCAAGAACATGTTTATTTATGTATTTCATTTTCCATACTTGTATTTTCTCTCTAGGCAAAATGATCATGAGGCTTTGTCCAAATAATTTCTATAATATATGTAAACATTGTTATTTCCTGTAACTGTGTTACTTCATGCAGCTTACTTTACACATAAACATTAACTGAATGAAGAACTGAGATTATCAAATTTGAAGCATCACATTATGTGAACACATGCTACATCATTTGTGAAACAGTATGAGAATAAATTCTGGAGGCATAAATGTACAAATGAAAGTAATCAATGCATTGTCTAATACATGGGCATATATTTACACGGTAAACTTACATTAAGTTCAAAGCAAGATAAAATAAGTCAACTTCACATGTACAATTTAAATGCATATAATGCAAACACTTAAGCTGTCTTCAAATGCCAGTGGATAAATAGCTATAATTTGTATACTATGAATAAGTCCCTGCATAATATGCTATACTCTCATATTCACTCTCTAGAGATATTGTGGTTCTCATTGATCAATAACATGCTACATGAATGACAAACAGAATAATTAAGTTCTTTCTAGATAACTGTAAAAGGCACTCCCCAAGTAAATGCAGAGAATCTCTGTTTAAAGGTGTACACAATTGACTACACTAATTGTCTAAATATCATCAGAATTTTCTTTTGGGTTATTTAATACGCTTTAAAAAAAATAAAGAGTCCAAAATCATATTGCAGATGGTGATTCAGACAAAGATAACTACCAGTGACCTATACAGGCAGGTTCAAGACAAAGTCGACTTTTTTTTTCTGTAACAGACATGACCCAAATGGATGAGGCTTGTGTCACTCACTGAACAGTTTGAAAGGTCTATGATTTGGGGGTTCAATGAATCTGGTTTAGGTATTAAAAGAAGCTTATAACCATACTATAAACCTGGATACATATTGTTAAACAATTAGATTATAACATTCCTTGGCATAACTAGAAATGTAAGGTAACCCTAACAACCCTAACCCGCTATAGCTTTGATTTAACATGTTCAATGGGTCATGTAAAGCGCTTATCACTAATTTTATCACCTTCATCACAATTTACTACGAAAGAATCAAACCTCAAGTGCTTGTGGTGTGCAATAATGAGATCCATAGATTGGATGTTTTGACCAAAAACACTGTTTTTTTACACATTTTGACCCTAATATGAGTAATGTGAAGAAAGTCATGCCTAAATGGTCATCATTTCTACTGATATACCACTCAAAGTAAAGAGCTTGTTGAGCTCCTTTGTTGATACCAAATTTACCACAATAGCACACATATTTTTTAGTTATTGATAATTACATATGATTTTTGGCTAGTGAACATTTTCCATGGAATTGCCCATATACAGAACTTCATCACGAAATAACAATGGCTATAAGTAACACTATTTATTTCATTAATTTTTTTGTGTTGCTTTGAGTAAATAAAATGATGAATCTCCCAATATATTTCATCCACATACAAAATGCAAATGCCATATTCATAGCAAACCTAACTACACTTTTGTAGTTTAAAAAAAAGTAACGATTTTCATCTGCTTTCTTGAGAACATGCTTCAAATTCATGAATGTGTTGTTCTACAAAGTACTGTGCCGGGCCTATTTATTCATTATATCTTACAAATTCAGAGATGAGTCTGAAAACCAGATGCTTGATGATGTTTTTTATTTAAAAAAATATATTTTCAGACTCCAACAATCATTTTTCTTTGTCTCTACCCACACAAGCTAGCATTATTTCTAGCCTACCATCCATCCACATGGTACTCAATGTGTTCATTGTCAGGGTTCTTAAAGTATTTGAAGGGAAAATGTCACTTATTGCTTTGTACAGAAACAAAATCCATTTATTCACATTTACAGATCTTTGCAATAAATCTATTACAATCAATACTGAGCTAATCTTTCAGAATTTCTCTGATTAATACCCGTAGTTTAACTACATGTATTTTGGATTTATTGTCTATTACTATCTACACTGAAGCTTCTTGCATAGGTATATATAGTATGACTCTAGCATCTCCTTACTGTGGAACCACAAACTTATACAACATGAAAATATCTTAAATTCTTGATGGTTATAGTCCGTTTTTGAAGCCAGAAAATTTTACAAACTAAAAAATTCTGAGTCATGATTCATATATTTTGTGACCTGAAACTTGAATTTTACCCACTTCTGTAGTAGGAAAACTTTTTGTTTTATGGTAGCTTTATTTTTGTGATTGATTACATTCAAGATACTTTTCAGCATTTTTAAAGTCTTTTCATGTGATTAGATTATGTACACCTCATATTATAGAATGCGGAGGATAACATTGGAAAGATGTGAACTAGATGGTCACCACTGTTCAGTAAGATGTGAACTAGATGGTCACCACTGCTCAGTGAAATATGATTTTGCAGTATTATCTTATTGGGTAATGTATTGTATACAGTCACTTTCATTGGTGAGATCAAATCAAACAAAATTATCAAAATTGCCTTACTCTGCAATTAAGATGGAAAATATTTCTCAGGGAGACAAGAATTTCTCCTAGTGAGAAAAAAAAAAAATCAATTCTATTATTCTATCCTTTCCTTCTTTTCCTTTAGATGTGTCTCAACTTAAAGGTAATGCAAAGTTTTGGGAAATTTTGAAAATTGGATGGATAGTAATTCTTTAAAATTTTGATATATTTAGATGCCCCTGTGGATGTATTATAAGCACTAGAAAATTTAGCCCCTAAAACAGTTCTGCTTTCGAGATATTGAATTAATCAAAATTTACCCGTGCTCCCGGTAAATTTCAAATATTTCAAATAGCACTTAAGGCCATTCCACGGTAGCTGCGACCATGAAATTCTCAGAATATGCAGTTCTGATTGGTATATTGTAGTCAAGAAACATTGTTTTAAAGATACTATGTCCCTTTTGCAGCCAACATCAAATTCTGTAGAACTTTGCAGGAATTATGAATATGTCATGTATGTCCTATCTGTGAAATTTAAACGTTAGCAGTGTCCTAATATTCAAATTATGCAAGGAAACCCGTTTACTTGCTAGACTTCACTGTCAGACACTATTGAGTGACTGACTGGCTTTTTCATCTTTGGTAATAACATACATAAAATGAGCTGTAAAGGGTACATGAGCATTTGTCTACATCAATAACCCACTTCTTGTAATGGCCAAAATTAAACTGATTGAATCTTTGCGCAGCATAAAACGTACGACCATTCGGTACAATGGTCTGAAAAATCAGACTATTACTTACTGGCTCTATAGCTCCTAAGTCGATTCGACAACTAATAGTCGTTATTTTCCCACTTAAAGACATTTTCAAGCCCCTCTTTTTTAGGGAAGTTCTAAATTAGTATTGTCTTTCAAATGCCGTTGGAATTTAACCTTTTCATTTTTTTTGCCTGCAAATGGGACATAGTACCTTTAAAGCTAAAGTAATATCAGTCTTGAGAGGGAGCTATACAACATAAAGAGTTTATTAGATGCTGCTTGTAAGTATCGGCTTGCATGGTGATGTAGATATACAGTAGGCTTGCGGGTGCACCATGTGAGAGCGCTTTGAGAGGATGAGTGGCGGGAGTGGCTGTTCGAAACGTCGAGCCACTCCCGCCACTCATCCTCTCCAAGCGCTATAAGCTAAGAAAGATAACCAACAGTCTTTTTCAAGACTACACCAACAGTCCTTTTCAAGACTACACACCCTCAAGAAAGATTACCAAGAGTCCTTTTCAGAACTCCTCAATCATCCCTCTCTCTCACATGGTGCAACCGCAAGCCTACTGTATAAAGAGTTTATTATTTTTAATTTCATCACTTTAGACTCGATTTCAACCGCGACAATGATCATTGAATATTGTAAAATCGCATATGCTTCCAATATGTTCATTTGAACCAAATTCATGAACCCATACCAAAACTTTGTATTACTTTTAATGCTTGAGGAGCAACTATAATAGGGTCCTAAATTCTACTTCCAAAAGAAATCCCCAATGTCAGAGAAATCTAGTTTTTGGCCCATAATAGGGTGTGATACTGTGATTATGATTGTTTTTCTGAAAGCATACCACATTACAACAAAATAAAACTTTTTACACTTTCAATTCAACTGCTTGCAATGGAAAATTTACATGAATGTAACTGAAAGAAAACAAAGTAAGACTTTAAAAGAAAAAAATAAACTTCACTGAGATTGATACATCTTTTGGTTACAGATATGTATAACATATATATATTTATATCAAATATAATACACACAAACAGCAGCATCCTGGCGACTGTTGAGTCTTGGATGCTTACAGCAACTAATTCTTTGCACCACATATTAATTCTACTACTCCTGCTCTGCTGCACATAGTCTTTGGTATCAGGCTTCGGTATCAGGCTTCTTTCTTTCTACCTGTATGTACAATATATAGAATAAGAGATGAGAAAGAAGAGTGAAAGAGTGAGAGTGAGACAGAGAGAAGAAATGGAGAAGAAAGAGAGAAAGAAAGTAGGAAAGTGGAAGACGAAGAAGGAAGAAGAGAAAGCAAACATTGAAAGAAAGAGAAATAAAAAGATTGAAAGTAAGAGAGAAAATGATGGGGAAAAGAGACAAAAGAAACAAAGACAAGGGAAATGGTAATTGTAACAAAATAATTATTTGAATTCTTGCCATTTACAATCAATCTAAAAATCATACACAATTTAGATATTGTACATACAGTTTTCAGAAAAAGAAAGCTTGCATTTCTTCTTAATATTCATAATTTTGTCACGGGGTCATGTTATGTACTAACATGAACCACATAAAATGCAAATATGATTAAAATAATTTATCATAACACTTTGATTGTAATGTAACATCTTTTTTTATATTTGGCAGCACATGTACAGTTGCGGTTTACATGAGGGTTTACTTACAATATTCCATGTCTCTTGCAGGTAATTCTTCTATTTCTTATTCTTCATACTGACTATAGTACTATATATTTGATGAGGGAGGGTGGAGTAATTCTAAACCATAAATCTAGCAGACTATGAATTAAATGTCATGTATTTGGTTTCCTGCCAGGAGTACTAAGATTTAGCTTTTGTTTTAACTCAAAGGTCACATTGTGACCTCCCAGATTCAAGATATTTTCTGGGTGTCTTGTAAGAGTCTTTGCTCTTCTCACTTCTACCACAGGGTTGTTCTTCAGCTAATACTTAAAGAAAAGGAAAGTCAAGGTGCATGTGCATTCTATTGATATCTCCTTGATAATTTTGAGTAAATAAACATGTACTGACATAATCTCACGTCTTTATAGGGAGATATTCATTTGCATTATCACTTGACTTTGCCATAATAAGTTAGACATAAACAAGACCATCGAGATAAGTGTATAGTTCTTTCCATTCTATTCCTCAACTATGTGAAATATAAAATCAATATACATAGATCTGGTATTCCATGTAGAGAGTTGTTCATTTATCATGGTTTCTATACTTCCATCAGACACAAGAATGATACAGTCAAACCTGTCTATAGCGACCGCCCAAGGGAAACACAAAAAGTGGTCTTTGTAGACAGGTTCCCTTTAGTATATGTTTCAATGAGAAACCATTTTCAAGGGGAGCAAAAAATGTGGTCTTTGTGGACAGGTGGTCTTTGTAGACAGGTGGTCACTAAAGCAGGTTTGACTGTAATATCCTTTCAATGTTAGCTTCAAACATCATCCATCATTCTCATGATGAAGTCAATCCTCAACAGAGAACGGAAGTATTCTCGCTTGATTCTGCTTTTCTTCAAGTAATCTGGTGGTAAAATTTCCCTTGCGTTGCAAAGGAAGGTATTTCCCCCAGTGTGTTTTGCTGCAAAAATTGCTGCATTCAGAGAAAGCTCAGTGAGTTTCCTCTTTTCTGCCGACACAAGAGATTTTCCACCCATAGAATGGGTTCACATGGTGACAAACCATGTAAGTCATGATGTAGTCCAGCTTCTGTCCGTTTTTATATATTTGTTATTCTTCAGTCACACGCATCCCACAAACAGCGCGGTGTGTCCACTCATAATGGTCTACTGTCAACGTCAGCTGATGGAAACGGTCCACAGGCTGGACTAGTCATGATGTTGCTTGCATACAGAGTACAGGGAATGTTTCTGGAATTCTTCATTAAATTTAATACTCAAATGGCACCAACAACAAAAAACATTTTGCTCTGAATGTTTTTTAAAATTTAAATAATGGCATACTACATTTAACAAAAGAGCATGTTCAAATATTACTTCTGTATAGAGAAATTACAAATTTAAAAGTAACAATAGAGTAGAGTATCCCACTCACAGCTACACTCATGCAAGAAACACAAGTACAAATTGGTTTCCATGTGCACAGATTTTCACATTATTCTTTATTTTCTTCAAACTCCTCAAATGTTCACCCAAAGAATTTCATGTGAACTTTAATGAATAACCTAAAAATAACAATACTTGTGATACAAAGGCTAACAAGCAGAGATCCTACATCATTATAAAGAGCTTGCATCATCCTAAATCAAAAGTCCCTTTTCATCCCTCCATCTCCCTCTCCAAATAATAACATAACACATGTACTAATGTAACATGAAAGGGGAGGGGACATCTCTGTTACCCTATCCCGATACCAGTCTGCATTTTGATACCTCCAGCCAGAGTATAAACATTAAGGCCCCTAATGTGCATCATATGAACCCCAGAGTGCATAATATCTAATCCATGTATGATAGCATTCCAGGCTAATGTAACCTGATATTATACTTAATGGCAGGCAACACTTGACAATGACCTTGGCATCATAATTATATGGAGATACCACAGGCAGATCCCATGACACAAATCACCTGTTTCAAGAGCACCTGGATCATAAAGTAGAGTTTCGTGAGGTCAAAAAATGTCATGACATAATTCAAAGTATTGTTTTAGTTGGAGGCGTGAAGTAATTCATTGTAATTTGATAATGCATTCAAACCGATGCAAACCTCTTGCTATGACTAGTGCTCCTGTATTGATAACTTTATACATGTAGTATACTGATCTGCTTGAGACCACTGTTAAAAATTGCCTCTCATAATAGCCAGCAATAAAAAGTAAGAATTGATTATTTGCCTGAAGAGCAGGACAGAAAGCAATTCACTGGGGTTTAACCAGCGATTTCAAAATTAGATTTTGAAGAAAAGAAAAGGAAGAAAATATATATTGCCAAGCATGGAATTTACTTTTTTCTTTCTTTCTAGGATGGAAATGGTAACAGCACACACTATCTTTAAATTCTTATGGGTTGCTTCTTTTCTTGTGAGGTATGTTCTTGCCTGGATTCTGGAAAGGGGATAGGGATAGGTATTAAACATGGAATAACTCTGGTGATGAAAATAAATTCTCAGAGGAGGGCCAACACTTGTAACAATGTTAAACTTCATTTGTATCCACATCCAAACATTATCCCTAACAAACAAATGCAACAGAAGCCCACTTCAATCACAGATCAAGTGATTTGGATTCCCATAGCCGTATGTACATTGTAGGGTAGATCTTGCTATTAAAGAGTGCAATGTAGTGCACTTTAGATAGTGCTATCTCCAGTCAGCAAAATTGGGTCTAGTACATCTCATCATAGAGATGATGGGATGCGTTCCTAAGCAGGGTCAACCTCCATCTGGGTCTAGGACATCTCATCACACAGATGATGGGATGTGTTCCTAAGCAGGGTCAACCTCCATCTGGGTCTAGGACATCTCATCATACAGATGATGGGATGTGTTCCTAAGCAGGGTCAACCTCCATCTGGGTATAGGACATCTCATCATACAGATGATGGGATGTGTTCCTAAGCAGGGTCAACCTCCATCTGGGTCTAGGACATCTCATCATACAGATGATGGGATGTGTTCCTAAGCAGGGTCAACCTCCATCTGGGTCTAGGACATCTCATCATACAGATGAGGGGATGTGTTCCTAACCAGGGTCAACCTCCATCTGGGTCTAGGACATCTCATCATACAGATGATGGGATGTGTTCCTAACCAGGGTCAACCTCCATCTGGGTCGTCATGACGCACATGTGATTCCATTCACAGTGTGTTGCATGTCTTCATACTAATCAATACTTCATGGATAAAGGTTTCCTCATTAGCTTTCATCTCACCACAGCATCACATCAGCAATGTAGCTGGGAATTGTTTAGTAGGGAGGCCCCTTGGGGCGCACAGGTCCGTTACTCGTTTCTAGTGACGACATGAATGTTTTGGGGTGAAATATTCAAACTTCATAATTGATATTCTATGGATTTAAAGAGCATATGCAGTTTTACTAAACATGAAATTATTATATTTTTATTTTTAAAATCTGTCATATATTCTTTTAGAGAGAAAATTATGGTAGATCAGAAACAAGTACATGTATATCAATGAGTCTCTGAAGACCTCTTTAGCAAGAAGACATCAAACAATCCGATCAAAACATTTTCAACCAATGTATGAAGAAAAAAAACCAGGCTTGCAGTGAACCATGTTTTAGCTTTCCTTTTGTAATTCTGCATATGAAATGAATAAAGTTAAATTATTCAGCTCAATGTTTTTTTCCTTCTGATACCTGATAGAAAATGGAAAGGTAATTTTCAATCCAATATATACTCTCTTAACATTTCCAGCGACAATCTTATTATATCCATTAAAAGTGAGTACTGCATGTTAATTGTCTCCCCAAAACAGAAGCTATATCAATCCTTCACCCAAGAATAGCCAACTAGCCAGACCATGAGTCGGACCTTCAGTAATCCTAGAGGAGTTTGTAGGTCAGTTCAAGCAATGACATTCACCTTGATTGATGAGTCATGGCTAGAATGAGGATGACATCTAGACCTGTGCCACCACATGGCAATAGAATACCTCACTGATCACACAAGACTCATGTTGGTTCACCCTACATTACAATGCTCCCACAGGGTAAGTTAGGTTGTCATAGCAACCTCATCCATGCATCTTACCACATGATCTCCCCACCTCTTACAAGGCATCCCAGTTGTTGAGATCTGGTTGTAATGCATTAAATTGTAATGGTTTTACAAAAATATACCCTTTAGAGAAAATGTTGAGTAAAATCAATGGAATACTAACAACTGCTATTTGTGTTCTTTCATCAGTAAAATTATTCCTTCTTTACTAGGAGTAAGCTTTCACTCTTGCTTTCTCAACTTAACATTAAAAAAAAAAAAACTAGAAAAGTCAACGCAAAGCGTCGCATCCCCTCGCAGGGTACAAATGGCCTATATACGTCAGAACAAGTTACCTCCATTAGACTATACTATTATTATATCACTAGGCAAGGAAGTAAACCACATTTTTACATATATAATTAGGTGTTTTTGCATATTTAATGAGCTATGACCTTTCACCTTTGACCTACATACTCCGAAATCGAACTTAGGCTGTGTTTTAATACTATGTACCTTCATATCAAATTTCATTAAAATCTGTCAAACATTACTAAAGTTATCGATCGGAAACCAGATTCGCATATTTAATGAGCTATGACCTTTGACCTACATACTCGGAAATTGAACTTAGGCTGTGTTTTGATACCATGTACCTTCATATCAAATTTGATTAAAATCTGTCAAACATTACTAAAGTTATCAATCGGAAACCAGATTCGCATATTTAATGAGCTATGACCTTTGACCTACATACTCGGAAATTGAACTTAGGCTGTGTTTTGATACCATGTACCTTCATATCAAATTTCATTAAAATCTGTCAAACATTACTGAAATTATCGATCGGAAACCAGATTCGCATATTTAATGAGCTATGACCTTTGACCTACATACTCGGAAATTGACTTAGGCTGTGTTTTGATACCATGTACCTTCACATCAAATTTCATTAAAATCTGTCAAACATTACTGAAATTATCGATCGGAAACCAGATTCGCATATTTAATGAGCTATGAACTTTGACCTACATACTCGGGAATTGAACTTAGGCTATGTTTTGATACCACCTACCTTCATATCAAATTTTATTAAAATCCGTCAAACATTACTAAAGTTATCGATCGGAAACCAGATTCGCATATTTAATGAGCTATGACCTTTGACCTACATACTCCAAAATCGAACTTAGCCTGTATTTTGATACCATGAACCTTCATATCAAACTTCATTAAAATCCGTCAAACATTACTGAAGTTATCGATCGGAAACCAGATGTGTATTTTTTCGCATATTTAATGAGCTATGACCTTTGACCTACATACTCCGAAATCGGACTTAGCCTGTATTTTGATACCATGTACCTTCATATCAAACTTCATTAAAATCCGTCAAACATTGATTATTGATCGGAAACCAAATTTGTTAAACGCACGGACGCACGGAAGGAAGGACGGACAGCGGCGTTTTATCAGACTGGAGGTGGTTTTTTAATTTTAAAGATCATTATTAACCCATTGCCTACATAAAGTGAGTGGCTCCTGTATTATAGCCTTTGGGAAAATAATTCAGTAGTCAATGTTTTTTTTTAAAGGTTAGCTCTTAGCTGTATATCACGTTACTTCCATATTTCAATACCCAGGCAATAGAATGACTGCATGCACAGCTAGATGTCACCCATATATCATTGCTTGTATTGTATGTATACCAGGTACAACAAAACAAAGAACAAGGGAGAATTCTTGAAGTGCTTCGGGATGATGAATGTAGTAAGTATGCCATGTCATTCAGCAAGATACAAATGGTAGTAGGATGACTAATTACAAGAGGTCAATAAACTATCCACATGTTTATATGCCTACATTGAAATACACAACATGCACATTGGTCTGGAGCTGATTGTATTGTCCTCTCAAAATACACTGTATGTTGTAATAAATACATTAAAATGTATGTATACATGATTAAAGATTTTTATTGTATTGTGGTAGCCTTTGTAAAAAGGATGTTGCATCTAATTTTTAAAAAAAGGGGGAAGAGCTCTGCCAAAGATTAATAAATGAATGAAACTCCTAATCTTTACGTACCTGAGATACATGCCAGTTACATTTGTTTGATCTGAATTGAAATTTCCTAAAGGGATTTTGTAAATGAATAACAAATATTCCTTTTTAAGTTTTAAGTTTTCCACTTAAAACCATTGAAATTAAATAAATATTGCACTTTCCAAATGCCATGAGAACTTCACCCCTGCCAAGCTTTAGAATATATTTCCATCATTGAACATTAAACAGGTAAATTCTCACATGTCTTAAAGGTACTATGTCCCATTTGCAGGCCAAAAAAATGAAAAGGTTAAATTCCAACGGCATTTGAAAGATAATACTAATTTAGAACTTCCCTAAAAAAGGGGGCTTGAAAATGTCTTTAAGTGGGAAAATAACGACTATTAGTTGTCGAATCGACTTAAGTGCTATAAGCCAGTAAGTAATAGTCTGATTTTCAGACCATTGTACCGAATGGTCGTACGTTTTGTGCTGCGCAAAGATTCAATCAGTTTAATTTTGGCCATTACAAGAAGTGGGTTATTGATGTAGACAAATGCTCATGTACCCTTTACAGCTCATTTTATGTATGTTATTACCAAAGAAGAAAAAAGCCAGTCAGTCACTCAATAGTGTCTGACAGTGAAGTCTAGCAAGTAAACAGGTTTCCTTGCATAATTTGAATATTAGGACACTGCTAACGTTTAAATTTCACAGATAGGACATACATGACATATTCATAATTCCTGCGAAGTTCTACGGAATTTGATGTTGGCTGCAAAAGGGACATAGTACCTTTAAATCTGTTTCAGAAAGAAAACTGTAGCCATCCTTAGTTCACTCAACATTCAAATTGTTTGGTGTGATTTCCCTGCCAAGAAAGGAAAGGGAATAACTGTTTGTACATTTCTTGTTATTGCATAACAAGCTTTGGTCAAGATGATAACATTTCTCTATGTAGTTTATCACTCAAGGTTTAGAACTTGATTAATAACCCTGGCAAACTATCTTACGTATTCGCCCTTCTAACATGTGAATCCCCCCCCCCTATCCTTCTAGATTAGTTCCCTTCATTACCGTATTACGGCGGCGGCGGCGGCGGCGGTCTGTCAGGGATCCATTCCTACTGATTTAGCTTTGGCTCTCTCAACTGCATCAAAGAACCACACTGTGATGGCATACCTGAAGATGAGAGAGAGAGAGAGAGAGAGAGAGAAAAAAAAAAGATGAAGACAATAGAATTACGGAGCCATAATGTGATAGAATACTAAGATCTGGAGAGAAAAGAAGAGCAAATTGGAAGAAACATTACCTCAAAACTACATTGTAATAGTATATTTTAATAAAGAGTATGGAAAAGATGTAATGAGCAAAGAAAAGAAAGAATTGGTGAAACTTGTGAAAATGCAATAGTGCATAAGATAATTTTAGAAGCATAACACAGTCTCATTCAATATATATATTTAGTTTTGTATCCAGATGTACATGTATATCATTAAATATAAAATAAATATGTAAACTGAAAATTCAATACTCAAAGTATGACATGGGTTTCATAGAAATAACTTGCTAAAAATAGTTGATAAAAATAGAAAGTCAACAATATATTTGTAATACACATTTCCAGAAATGCACCCCCAAAAATCAAGGACAGCAATGTTGAATAATCGGCCTAAAGCAATATGAACATCATTATCAAAGTAAAAATACAACAGATGAAGTCAAACGACGCTTCTATATAAATAGAAATGTGACACGAATGTCATATTTCAATGGATCATGTAACAGATATGTGTCAGTGCCACTTCCTGCCTATGTTTATTTGTTCAAATGCCACGTCTAAAACAAAGGCAATGTCAAACCACACACACGATGGTAAATCGTGCTCCCGATCTATACATTGTTTCTATTAAACCATGTCACTGACTGCGAGAGATACATCTGGTTACTTCAATTTCAAGCATCAAACCTTTTCTCTTGATAGATGTTGGATGCATGCATCTGGTACAAATACTGGCAAGAGATAAAAATACAAACTTGCTGGCTGGACAAATGCCAAGAGCATGAATTTCCACATGTAACAGAGAATGGGTGCATACAGTACATCGCAGGTTAAATATGGCAGATAGTTGAAACGAGAATGATCGTATAATCAGCTTTCAACTTCTTTCACACTAGATATTTTTGTATTGGATGTCATATGCATGGATGAATTAAACATCACATCCAGTCATTTGAGATAGCATTTCAAACATTGATTGATGGCTACGGCATACAAATAGAGATGATTGCCCAGATGAAGTGGCACAAATGAACACATACAGAATGAAAAATGCACAATTGTTGAAATAATAGCTTATGGGCAAGGAGGTAGAACTATAACATGGAACTAATGACAATCTGTACTACATGGACTAGTTTTGATAATATCTCTATTTAACTTTGTCAAATCACAATTATATTCACTATTAACATCACACATTCTTATGCTTTCTTTATGCCCGGCCCAACATCTTTAATACTGGTAAAACCAAATGAGTAGAAGTGAGTTTCATTTGAAAGTCCATTTATCTTTTTCATAAACTTTATCAATTAGGATAATTGTGATGTCAATGTTTCATTTGGGAAGACAGGTGTAAGGATTTCCCATGAGACAGAGAACGAGAGGTATAATAATGACGAATGTGAGTATCAACTATCAAGACAATGTACATCATGAGTGTATGTATGTGAGGGGTAAAAAAAAAATGTTGTATTGCCCTTAGCGACCGACCCAAAAATCTTAAAATCTAGGGTCGGGTTTTTAATTTAAAAACAATTTTTTTACCGTTTTTTAGAGAAAAAAATGTTTAATGAAAAAAAAAGTATGTATTTTGTTTGTTTAAATAGGATATAAATGCATAAAATCATCAAATTATTCCCAAATTCTCACTCGTCTTCTGCCCTAGTTTCGAAATCCTGCTAGCGTAAACAAGTAGACCCCGGCCTTGTGTACGTGTATTATGTGTATATACCATGCACTGCACCAGCTAGAAACCAGCGAGATTTGGGCGACGGTCAGTGTTTTGAGAGGAAAAAAAAAAAATCTGACCGACCGACCCACCTAGAAGGGCATCTTTTTAGGCCTGATGAAGGGGTACGTATATAGTGATGAAGGGGCACAATATACTTGAGACATGAGAGAGAGTTAGTCATATAGATTTATAAGATCAACATAACATCATGAGGATTGAATGGCATTCACAGTGTTGGTCTAGTCACCATTGTGATTACATCTTTGCAGACCCTGCCATACCACATACATCATACTCCCTGTGTTCACACCTTTCATGAATGTGTTTACACCAATTGAAATGTGTTCACACCTATGGTGTCATAGCACATCTCAAACTCAAATGTAAATACAGAATGCACATACTCACTGTGTTCAAACTGTTCATGAATGTGTTTACACCAGGTGAAATGTATTCACAGATGTGATGTCTTGGCAAGTTTTCAAGCTCAAATGTCGAGACAACGTGCGTCATACTATGTTCACAAGGTTCATGAATGTGTTTTGACCAGGTGAAATGTGTTCACAGCTGTGGTGTCATTGCACATTCTTAACCTCAAATGTCAAGACAGCATACATCATACAGTGTTTATGCCATCCACGAATGTGTTCACACCAGGTTTAAGTGTGTGTTAAACTGTGATGATGCAGTGTCTGTAAGAGTGTATTCACATTGGTCAATAATTCAAGTGAAACCAACATGTTCACACCTATGGATATGATAATGTAGTTTTAGTGTTAGTGTGTTCACACCAGTATTAATACCAAAATCTACTTCAGATTATCAACACACAGGTCTAATCTATTGATAATAACACTGTTGTACACAGTATAGTATCATGTATTCATGCATTGATGAGCAAAACAATACTCTTACAAACATATTGAATGTGTATCCTGCTGATTTAATTAGCCCCAGCTGTTGCTCATTACATACAATTAATTCAATCATCTGAGGACCTGATATCATTTTATGTTGTTGCCTTTCTTGTATTAAATGGGTAGCCAGTAGGATGCGACCGTCATTGTTGGTCAAACAGTTTTTGAGCGTCAAGTAACGCCTGGCTGGAATACTCCCCAGGGAGTGGAGATTATGCACATAGTGTGTGCGGGCAAGCATTGAATCCAATGACCGGGGTAATAGTATATCTGTAAAGCACTTAGAGACATCGTAGATGTATTAAGCGCTATATAAAAGCGCAATATTACTATTATTATTTATATACACCATGTATAGAAATAGAAAAACACAAAACTTGTTTTACATGTGACTTCCAAGAATGACTGATCTTTTTGTGGTTACTTTTGCAATGTGCAAAAATTCAGTGGAGGAAAAAGGAATCTGAACCACTTGTAAGAGTAATTAATTTTCTACAAAGTCCATATGCAAGGGCTTCATTTTTTCATTTATGGAGGTCTGGTCTTTATTAGGTCTTTATTAATGGTCCACCCATGTTCATGTCAAGCCTTGGACAAAATTAGAAAAAAGCTTATTACATTGTGGTCAATCACAAGTTTTCAAAGCCATTACAAGAGATCATGCTAGATTGTACGATCACTGATGTGAGAATGTGGCAACAGCAGGGTTAGAGAAACAGGGTTAGAGAAACAGGCTTGTAGAATGAGATGTACCTTGTGGCTCTAGCTGGAAGCACTTCATGAGGATTGCGTTTATCGGACCAGAAGAAGATCAGTCTGTTGAAGATTGGATCTATGTTCGCTACAATGTTCTGGTTGGCAGGATAGATCTGAAGACGTCCTCCATGCTTCTATACAGGGATTAATATACCAAAATACATCACAGTTAATAAAGTATTCATATTGAATGATAAAGACATAATAAACCATAATTTTCAGGAGTGCTTGACCAGGGGAATCACTAGAGGGGGTATGACATTTCCACTTATAAAAGAATTTGATGGCAATTTTTGTTTTCATTATTTCTTTTTTTTCTTCTCCATAGGCTGATGTAAAATCTATAAGTCTGATGATTGGTTTTCATGTCTGCTGATAAATTGATGATGATTGTTTTACCTGACTGCTAAGAAAGCATGTATATGCTTGTAAGTAAGCAACCGGGGGACCTACGGCTTTAAAGTCTGTCTGCACTAGTTTGGCCAGGAGGTATTAGACCTCCCAGCATGGTCACTGACAGGTGGTTATCTTTTCAACTCAGCTCTCAATTAACATAAGAAAAAGAGGATCATGGGGGACCAACGGGCACCGCTTAGGCATTGTTTTCTATAAAGAGGGAGCAAGTAGCTACAAGTAGTGCAGTGGGGCTTTAAGTCCTATCCTAGGGACTTGGTAAAGAGGATTAATGCCTTACCAAAGGGCACGAACACATAGACTTTGTTTCGAACCCGGGACCTCCCAGTTACGAGACCACTGCTCTACCACTGAGCCATCGCGCTCCTCCAAAATTGAAAATATGATGATCCCTTCATTTTTTTGCTTGTTGGAAAATGTTCAGCTAACTTGTTGGCCAATTCGGTTTGACAACCTCATCCCCATCAAAATTATCTAGCAATACTCCAATTTTTAACCTTGATTCTAGGAAATTAGGCATAGAATGAGTAAACTTGCATAATGAAATATGAAAATGAACCACAGATATTAGTTACCGGTAGTAGTAATTCATTCTTTTAAAAGATTTTTACCAAAAAAGTTCTAAAAAGGGCAAGCCAACCATTTTAACAGGTTTGATAATATTGTGTGAAAACAGAGAGCAGCTGTACTAAGTACAAACATTTAATATTGTCAACTTCTACTTTTTGAAAATCTTGCTTTCTTTCTTGCAATTATTCAAAATCATCTAAAATTGTTTTCATCAACATCAATATTAATAAAGAACTATCATTAAAACTTATCTTATGAAATCTTGATTTTGATATATAGCTTTGTAGCAATGTAAGCGTAAAAAAGAGTTTAAATGGGAAATCCCACAGCAAGAAGTGCAGTCCTGAACAGTGGCAAATATTGTACAGACTACAGAAGAAGGGGAAGAATTGAAAGAAGTGAAACAAGAACAAACAGAACAGAAAAGAAAGCAAAGACTACAACAGTAAAATATAAAAACACTAAAGGAATTTAATTTAATTGAATTCATTTAATCACGGTAAACTCACATCAGCCTAAAAAGATTTCTTTTCAGCAAATATGATTACATAGAAAGAAAAGGAAAATATAAAATACCTGGAAGTGTTTAAAAGCCCCCTTTAAAAATTCCAACTGTTAACTGTGTACCAAATCCATTGAGCACTTAAGTAATGATTGATTAACAAAAACTTAATCTTCATTACACAGAAAGAGAGAGCAATTCTATATGTTACATTAATGGCATGAAGGACTTCAATCTTAAAGTTGAAGTGCAACTTATTCTTGGTTAATAAATGACAGAATATTTGTTTATCACCAACGCACATGTGTTCTGTCACGTAGTATCGCCTACCTCATGAATAAAAAGCCCTGTAATTTGTTTCAAATGACACGTAGTAATGATCTTTCTAAAGCTTTACAACGTAATCCACAATGCGTTGACATCTAGAGACCTACATTAGTTGCTTACATACATTTTTTATGTGCTTGATTTGTCATAAATAAATGATTTACATCAAATGAATTCATTAAATGGTTTTATATGGGCTTCAAGATAGAGGTAAACAAATACTTGCAGAAAAAGAAAGTTTGTTTTTAAAGAAATTACTGCTCTGTCTTAACATCAACTCCTTTTCTATGAACACTTGCCAAATAGAATCAAACTATTATACCATTATTATGGCAATTCATAGCAGATCATGGTGTAGGCAAAATCATTTTATAAACATTCAATTACAATGATGTTGATAACAAAATACATTTAAAACGTTTAAAAACTTCTTAGAATAGAAGATTGCATACATCAACCACAGGAAGAGGAAGAGGAAGGTGCATGGTATGTTAATATATATTTAACCATGCACTGAAATAGCCTGAAGGTGATATATGACCTACTTTTATGAAAGACCAACTTTACAATTCAGTGTTGGCATAAGATCCTGAGGAAGAGAGAATGTATGAGTCACATGACTGAAACTGCACGTACGCCATCCATAACACCATGAGAAAGACAGTTCTAAGTAAACATACACATGTATACAAAGTAGATAATATAGTAGAAGGTACATATCCATCAGCATAATATTTACAATGAATATGAATGAAAATCATACAATCTTATCTGGCTAATGGCATTTATTCACAATATTTATCAGAGTGAGGTATTCCTTGTTGACTGCTATAAAAACTAACTGATATGTATGTGAGAGTATGTGATTTTAATGCAATCACATATTGAACTGCCAAAATAACACCTGACCTTGTGCAAAAGTATTCAACTTTTGAATGACATAGTAAATTGAAAGATTATCATTCTTATTTCACAATCTTATGAAGTCTTTACCATCTTTATCATTATGGTTATCTTACCATATTATTTTAAACAGGTGAAGTAATTCTCCACTTAATCAAAGTACTACAAATCTATCAACAGCAATTCATATCTAGATGAAACTAAAGTTTCTAATTTGTTGAAACTTTAATATCTCTGAAATAGACATGTAAGTATTGAATTCTTTCTTCTAATATTCAAATTGAATAATTTTCTTACTCTTATGAACCATTCTTGATAAAAGCCTACAGATATTGTAATAAGTTTAGTGAAAAATGAAATATAAATCAAGTGATAGCCCCCAAATATAATATGGGAACGGCCCAGACTGGAGAACAACCCTCAAAAACAATATGCCTCTGGCACCATTTCCAGAAGCAGAGGTATACAAAAGAAGTTTTAAAAAACACATTTCATCTGCTGAGGGAGTTAAGCCCTTCTGGCTCTGGATGATACTATATGATGCGCTCGTTTTAAGCATAATAATAATAAAGATTTGGTTTCTACTCATACCTTTGTATCCCAGTCTTTATTGAGGTAGTATATACAAGTAATACAACGTCCGTCTGCATTAGGATTGTCAATGTGCTTCACATATTTGGTATTGTTGCCAGGGTAACATGCCACCATAGCCTGCAGATATAAACAAGAGAAAAACATGAAGAGAAATGTAAGAATGAGATGAAAGTCTACCGTTGCCAAGGTAGAAAACAAGAATTTGCAGGAATTTTAGAAAGAAAAAGTCCCTTGTCACAAATAAAATCTTACAACATGCATATCTGGCATGCATAATTTATGTTCATCAACTTCTAACAAAACTTACTTCATCAAAAGAAATAATAGGCAGATATGTAGCCTAAAGTAAGACAAAGGAGACAAGAAATGCAGTCTACAGAAGCAGATGGTCTTTCTATCCAGGTTGTCATTAACACAGGTTTTACTGTCCATTTGTACTGGTCAAGTACATAAAAAACAAAACTTAAGAAGTACATGTATACATAGTTAGTTTCGTTGTGTTATTTGTTGGAATTGACTTTGTATTGTGTATGTTTGTTATTGTGATTTTTAGAAAATGTGCAAATAAAATGAATTGAATTGAATTGAAGTTACATTTATAACCATTATAATTGTTTAATGCCATTGATTCTGTTATGTTATATTTATGTAAACGGGTCTATACACAAAGTCACTGGGTATATCGGTGCCAATTTCATAAAATCACATTTCTAGATGTACATGTATATTTTCATGTGATTTTATGAAACTAAATTGAATTGAATGGAAAGGCTTCAGTTTTACTTCACTTGATATTATCAGAAACAAAACACAGTGAAATGCAGTTTCCTTATACAATTACTTAAGCAGTAAAACAGAAACATGTTGTCATAGTAATATTTAGCAGCATATTATAATGACAGCACTGAACAAGCCTGGTGTAAGTGGAGTGAAGCTGAAAAGGATTTCCTTGTTTTTTTTAGACTATAAGAGCTAGAGTACTTTGCAGTCTCCAATATATGTTATCAAGACACTGAATTGAATTTTGTCTTCTTTTCCTCCCAATATACTGCATATATAGTAACACTTGATCTCATCACTGTTAGGTCTATGTTGTACTGTCCCAAAACTAACATCAATGATTTGTTGATATCAGGGTCTTATTTTGAGATTTGATACCCCTTCAACGGACACCTTGACACCCCAAACAGACCAAGATCATTTGCATGTCATTAGCATTAGACTACGTGCAGAAAAGAGTGTATACAACAGTGGCTTGGGTGTACGTTGACCCCAAACACTATACTCCCAGCTGGTCGTACCTCAAAGGCTCAACTCAAACCAAGTCAAACAGTCACGTAAGGGATATGCTTGCATGAGCACTAAAAACAGGTCCTCTCAAAGCCAAAAATACAACAGTAAATGCAGAGGGCTGTCATCGGGCTTAGCTCTCTTTCCCCCAAGAACACAACTCTGCCTATTAAAGATTTTTGTCATGAACATTTTTGGCAAGGTGGGATGTGAATGAGAGTACCAGTAAACGATATTCCTACCTGGAATCCTGGGTGCTATTTTTGGATCATGTAAGGGTAGTACGTGCAGAAAAGTGGTATAAGACTGGTAGGAAGGTGGGTCAGAAAGAGGTTAACCAACTAGTGACATACCGGTACCTTCCACATTCACTCTCAGCATTCTCATGTTCTAATATAAACATTAACACCCATCTAAATATAACTTCGTTTACGTTTCATTTAGTGAGGAAGCGGTAGAAACATTAAAGCCCATGTACAGTTTTGGTAACGACAACCCCCTCCCCCCTCCGAAAATAAATATCGGATTTCTTTGATTTTAGCTGATAAAAGCAATATTCGGGAACAGAAATGAGCAAGTCCATGGTATTTAATCATTTGGTCTCCAAAATGTTACCAAATATTGTGAAGTTCTGAGCATAAATTGACATCAAATATACCACTTTGCTTAATCATAGTTAGCCTAAAGTCTAAACTAAGCTCCAGCACAGCTACCAACTTATTCAATGATCAGATTCAGATATTTGATCAACTGGTAATATGGGATAGCTTGGACTTGCCTAAACAAGTGTCTCTTGCATCTATTAAACTTGGTTGTTTAAGACCAAATTCATTTTTTTTCTTCAAATGTCTTTTGAATTTCAAAGAGGAAATATAAATGGGGTTTGACTTGTTGGACATATCTTATTTCTTCTTTAAGCCTTAGTCAGGATGGCTGTATTAAATTTAAAACAACTGCAAAGATTTGGTACATTGTTCTGTCATTGATTTTTCTTTCTTCGGGGCTGAAACCACAGTGATCTGGCATTTGTGAAGAAAACCACTTTGGAGGTTTTCCGTTGCTCTGAAGTCTGTTCTGTTCTTTCTTTGTTGTTCATTTAATTTTGGATTCGCTAAGGCACAATGTACATGTACTTCCCCCTTCCACATTATTGTGCCATCTCTGTAAATCAAGGAACATAACAGAGATTTGTGGTTCTATTACGATTTCTGCCTTAATAAGCAGGAAAGGGAAATGATGAAGTAATGTATTAGTTTGTTGTGGTTTAACTTTGAAATTCATTAGATTCATCAATGCAATCTAAGCTTATTCATGAATAGTATTTATCCAGGCTTGACACTAACATAAACTTTCACTCATGATCCCTAAAACATCAAAATACAAGCCGGGGTCTGGTGTAGACAGACCTCAATAATTTCTTCATGACCCTCACGACAATAGTTAGCATAGAACCCTGACTTCAGATAAAATATCATCTGTAGGGCCATTTATAATCATCTGTGACAAATAAACACCTACATTAAAGATGTGATATCTTGAAAATGCAGGCATTCCAGATTGAACTTGTAAGGGACTGTATTCTTCTTGCTCCTTATAAATCATCAAATTGTCAAAGAATACAACTGATATTAAACTTGGTGAATTTAAAAAAGGTAAATGGAAATAGTTGTAATTGATCATCAAGTGTAATTTGAGGCAAACCTCTAACATGTAGTTTGTTAAACTTGGTGAATTTAAAAAAGGTAAATGGAAATAGTTGTAATTGATCATCAAGTGTAATTTGAGGCAAACCTCTAACATGTAGTTTGAAGAAGTAGATGATGAAATACTATGATAGGGCACTGTGACTGTATAAACAGGGTTTGTTTACATTTTTGTAATGACCCAATGGAGTACGTGCAGGCAGAAGCATGGTAGCTTTGCCTGGACTTTCACCCTCCTCCTAGCTCCACTATAATAGACTTCCATCTCATAAGGTGATAACACATTGCTCGTCTATATTCCTCTCCCATATTCATCTTCTTTTCTGTTTCTTTGTTAGACCTCTTTATCAATTTTTCATCCTTTCCTAACCTTCATTTTTCTTAAATCATCTTAGGTTATTAAAAACAAATGGGAGAGATGCTTGCAAGGTATATCACAGAGTTACCAATTTGTGATCAACTATAATTATAAAAATTCTCAGATTTTCATCTAATTTCACATCTAATTTTCTCTCATTTTATATTAAAGCCAACTCTAACATTACCATGGACTTCCTTATTATATGAAAATGAAATAAACATTGTTAATATGAACATACATTGCATAAATTCAAAAGCCCATTATTACTTTAAAGGTTTGTTAATTATGACCCTTCTGAAAAACAAACCTTAAGAACAACAAGTTGTAGGTCATATTGGAATCCATGACATGTGAAGACACAGTTTAAAATGGCAAAAAGAAAATATGAAGAAAGTGAAATGCAAACCATCATTACTTTTGACTAAAGAAAAACAATACTAATATCAATACAAAGTACTTGACTGCATAGCCACCAAGAGCTTTTGTAGATATGGCAGTCAATGTTTCACATGTTAGTACACAACATGAAGGAGACTACTCCTGAGGAAGATTGGAAAGAAACAAGAAGAAGAACAGGACATTGTGGAGAGAAGGAAGAGTTCATGATAAATGGTAGAATCAAATCAAAGAGGATATGAAAGCAGGAATCAATTGTATGAGAGAACTCCTAGAAAAAGTGTTCAATGAAATACTAAAAGAGGTTGAACATATTGAAAAAGAAAACGAACCGTAAAGTAAAATACTATGGTCTACTATTTCAAATGACATTTTGCCTCAACTGTTTTTTTTGTGTGTCAAGATTGCATTTTGTAATAGAAGGAAAAATACAAAACTCCTTACGAATTTCTTTTTTTTTTTACAAGAAAATTGTTACCTTGTTTTCATCAACTTTCTTGATATTTTTTATCATAATATGCGGAAAGTCATAAAATAGAAATAGCCTTTAAAAAATAAAATGGAAAATGCCAAATATCATGAGGTGCATAACTTCAAGTAATGAAACAAACATAATTTGTACATTAATAGCTTAAGAAATAAAGAGTGCTGGGACTCAAATTTCATATTGACACTGCAAGAGATAATAATATTTTGATCTTCTCATTTAAAATATGTCAGCCTAACAGAAATGTTGTGTTGTCCTATGTATCTATAACTTCTTGGGCCATCTTTTTTTGTTGTTGCTCATTACTCCGCTACTACAACTCGTAAGATGAATAACATACATTTATATTCTTGCAAATCATTGTAAATTTTGTTTGGATTATGTAAGAATATGAATTTTCACTATAATCAGAACTCAAATACTAACTCTGATTAATTTATTTGAGGCAATTATTATGACATATTTTGAATTGCAGTTATCAGAGGTACTTTTCAACATACTAATTTCTCTGATGTTTCTCAAATAGATTTACATGTAGTAGGCTTTCAAATGGTCAATATAACATAAAGTAACCCTACTGCATTATGACTAGTAAGTTAATGTGGTTCCAGGAACCTGTGCATCCTACCAGACTGAGAGATACAGATACATGTAGTAAACCAATTAGTATGGTCTCTATAAAGGTCAAGCGTTCACATTTTCTACATGAAGGAGAAAGTGCAGTCACCCCATTACATTCATTAACAGCATGGTCCAGATGTTGTGATATTCAATGCATAGATCTATACGTTAAGCTTAAAAAGGTATGCCCATGAGCTTGGAATTCTTTCCTCTTTGCACAGGTTTGTCATTACAAGTATAGAAAAATTGCCAGAATAAAACTACATTTAAAAATGTCATCACCATGAACATGCTGTCAGGGCAGTGACGAATGATCATTTGAAATATTAAAGGGAAAGTCAACTGTGACACCACATTGGAGTGAATATTATCCGGGTATAATGATTGTATCAAATGAAGTATCTAATTCTTCTGCCACCTATAAAAGATCTCATAACTTTCCATTTATCTTGAAAGAAAACAATTCCCCAACTGTGTTTTGGAAATATCCTCTAATTGTGTACTCCTGGCTCTGAAACTGTTATTGGGAAGTTTTCTTTATTGTTTAAATCAACTTCACTTTGGGATGGCCCAAGTTCCCGTAAATCAAAGGAATACATGTATAATACTCAAAACAGCCAAGGTGTGAACAAATTATCAAAAATATAAACAAACAAATATTGCAAAGAAAATGTTATTGATATGTCTATGAATATTTGCTATTCAGATCTAGAAATACAATACAACTAGATATAATTTATAATTATTCTAATATTCTTTAACTCAGAGTAAAAGGACCTTTAGGAAGGTAGATGGGAATGTGATAGACAGCTGCAAGATTAGATCATACTTTCTTTTTATCAAATTGTGAATATAAGTTAAACAATTGAATATGATTTGACTTTGGTGCAACATGCATTTTCCATCAACTCAAGCCTAAGTTATTTTATGCTCTGTATTAAGAAGTTAAAAAATATTCATTGTAAAACCACAAAAATGTAAGCCTCCTTTGACTTTGTGTCCAAGGTTTCACTTGCATTACCTATGGTTTCAATTACTGATAAACACTATGTAATGAAATCAAGTTTTTATATAGATTATATTTGATATCCATACCTCTTTTTTATACACATTTGGGTCTAATCTTTGTATCTTTATAATGGAAACACTACATCTTCTGTATCGAAGTTAGAAATCTGTGTTAATCATTTTTTTAAATGACTGCAATTATCTTCCATGGCCAATGTCACATATATATTGATTACAAAGTAGCAGAAAACCACTCCAATGAGTTTCAAACTTACAACACTCATCCTTTGTCCAGGTTTAAAAACTTTAACAACTACTAAATCATTCGTCATGTGATGAAAACATACTACAAAATAATTTGCTGCCCTCTATGCAAAATTGACACACACTATTATTTATCATTATTATCAGAAGTAGTACAAAATTTGTTTATCATCATAATTATTGTCGGGATGTGAAAGTTTTAGATCAAGGTCTTTAAAGAGAGACTAAAGTTAGGAATGCGAGGTACTGAAGGAATGCTAACGTATGGGGAGTGGTTAATCACCTGTTAGGACCGTATCACTGAAGGAGTCTTTAGTAGTAATGTCCTTACTCGATGTTAAATTAGTTAATTGATATGAACGGAGATACATGTGGAATTAACGCTTCAAAATATCTTAGCGAAAGGATTTTATGTTACGCCTTGAGTGTAAGCTACTCTCGAGCGTGGGTTTTCTAATACGTGCTCATTGCCATCTAAAGCTATGCTGGGGAACGGTGTGCAGTCACCAGTCGGCTGAGAAAGTTTAATTGTAAGTTGCATTACTTTGTATCATAGGTTGAAATTACATTGGTAATATGAATTATACATCATGTTGCATGTGGGTGAAGTTTTGAGAAGATTTATATGCACAGTTTGATATATATTTTAGTAACAAGATAATTTTGGTTCATTGAACAGGTTTTCAGTGCGACCATGTTTATTTAGTATCGTAGAGGGCTCTCTGAATGTAAGCATAAAGATGGCGGCGCCCACTAGCCGTACTTTGTTAGGTGTAATCAAGGGTTGTTAAAGGAAGCTTTAACACTGATTGAAGTTAGTATAATAATATAATTTGATTGTAAGCTTAAATGATATATTAAGTGAGATGATTATTTAGTTGATGGTCTTGTAAATGCAGGCATAGTGGAGCTTTTGGAGTGATTTACTTACAAAATGTAATTGTTGTTTTATCCTCAGTGAGTCTACATTGAACGAGTATCTGTAGCTGAAAGCCGACTGGTTTTGCTAGTTCTTCAAGTGACCTTGGGTACGAGTCAATTTATTATGTAATATGATATTTAATTAAGGGTAAATGAAAACACTTAGGAATGATTGTATGGTTTGTATTTGAATACCGACAAAGTTAACGTGGTTCGGTTTAATACTGATATTGCTGATATGATACTGATCGGGTGATGAATGATAGTGAATCTATTGGTAATGTAAATATTCTCCTTATGCCTTGAGAATCTGTTACTGTTTAGGGAGGTTATTATTCAAGATACATTTCTGGGATGAGTGTTTTCCTAGTAGTTAGCAGTTGCTATGTGTTATTAATATTTGATAGCAATGGTTTGATAGTATTGATTCGATGATGGCATCATCTGTAAATGTGGCTTTTAATGGAAAGTTCTATAAACACAAAAGGAGTTCTATGGATATTGGAAATATGTTTAATGGTTATTATAATGATCTAGGTAGGTCATATTACTAGGCATCCTTTGTTAAGATTGAAGACTGATACAATTAGGATACTGGTAATTATTGAAGCTTGGATGCATTTGATAGTGAAAGTATTGAGCTCTTTAATACTTCTGATTTCTGTGGGTTAAATTTGCATTAGTTGCAAGGGACAATGTTTTGCTGAAACAATGTTATACATGTTTATCTAGTGTCTGATGATGATGTATATATCATATCATTTGCAATGATATGATCATTTTGTTTCTGTTTGTTCTTTGCAGGGTTTCTTATTTCTTTGCTTTATTGCTTCGCAATAAAAGTAATTGAACTTCAGATATCTGTCACGACTCCTTCATTTGAGTAACCCGAGTTACTAATCCTACTCATCCCGGTGGAGCTCACCCCTCCCCACCCCCCCGACATTATTACTATTTTAATTATCATTATTATTATTATTATCACTATCATCATCATCATCATTGTTTACATTATCATCATCATCATCACTCATCATTATTATCATTTATCAAGTTATACATAAAAAATACATAAGAACAAAGCTAGATTCATAATGTAGTACGAAATGTGCTTCCAAAGTCTTTGCATATCATTACTCAGGCTTTAACTCTTGCAACCGAAGTGCTACATGTAAATGCATTCAAAAAATAAATCCTTCCAGGTATCCACTTTACTACATCTGAGTCAAGTGTGGCAAATGTAGATTAGTGCCTTGCCCAAGATGTTAGTGCTGTGGCAGGGATTCAAGCCCCATACCTTGTGGTTCACAGTCTGAAGACTTATCCGCTAGACCAACAACACCAATACTATTTGTATTCCTGTAACGATTACTCTCAATGTCATTCAAATATCTTAGAGTTAACTGTGTCAAAAATCTAATTAATATTTTAGCAAGAACATGAACATTTTAGTAAGAAAAGACAAATCTGCCATTTTGACACTGCAAACACAAATTCCTCCTATGACAGTGAACTCTTGTCAATTTTCATGCAGTGAGATTTTAAGGCTTGTAAATGAAGTTGTTATTAAAATCAAATATTTTCAGATTACTTTTGGCTTGTGTTTGCATTAGGCTAGTAATTACACTGCAAGCAATAATTGTCAAATTTCCTCAGAAGTTGCTTAGCAACTACCGCAAACACAACAAAAAACTGAAATGGAAAAATCCACCTCTGGTGTGTGTTTTTTTTTTAATGCCGGCAGAAATTTCTCTGATTTTTCCAGTGTAAATGCAAACTCTCAAAACATTGGTGAATGATTCAATTTTTGTGACTCCCTATCGCTACGTGCGATTGCATGCAGAGCAGCAACAAGTTGCGCAGACAAGTTGCGCACACACACTACTCTTCCCAAAATCTGAATGAGCAAACACCAATGGTTTTTTATGGGGTTTTCTATCCGTATAAATGGCAGTACCAAAAATTTATGATTTTTTCAAAATGGTGTTGGGCTGTGTAAATGGGCTTAATATCTATTCTTAAAAGTTGATTATTAGTTTTTTATTACTTTTTTCTGAATTGCAGAGTTTCAGGCATGCACAGACAAGAGAGTTTCGCACATACAGACATTTCCCTCTCACCATACAAATAATTAGCTAGTTCCCATATCGATGGTTCATCTTCTCCTATCCTTACCTTTGTCCGTCCATTGATAACCAGGTTACCAAGCTGCCCTTGACATTGCATGATTATTGCATCCATCTTTGAGATGAGATGTCCAATGCTTGAACATCCCTTCTCAGTTCCATCTCTCCATGCAATCTTATCGCCTCTGATCTCTTGACTGGAGGTATGTTCTTGACTGTATACAAGCTGTCCATCTGTCAAGTCACCTTCTTGATGAAGGGACTTCACTTCTCTCAAGATCTCATCTCCTAAGGACTCATTCAGAAACTTATCCACCACACAAATACCTTTGTCCATCATGTTTTTCACGATATACTTGACCAGTGGGGACAAGTTTACATTGACAGGGACATTACTTTGGTCACCATTGTCTGTATTTGGAGGGATTTTCAACTGAGGGGCAACACCCACAGAAAAAGGGGTTGGTGATGTGATTACATTGGAGTCACTACTACCTGTGTTCTGAGGCGCACCAAGAATAAATGAAACAGAAGGGACATTTCTCCTGTAGCCTTCTCCGGTGTTGTTCTCATCTGTGTCTGGTGTTTCTCCAAGTTCTGACAAGGGTTTGAGCCCACGTCCACACGATGTGGTGCGTCGAAAAGGTCCCGTTGATTGCTCATTCTCTTGTTCGAACTGACTATCGTTGACATCAGATAAACTGTTCAGAGAGCCACAGGACATTAACCCTAAGCTTTGCAAATCTCTCGACACAGACCCAGACGAGAGAGACGAAGACGACGACATTGATGACATGGATGACGATGAGGAGCTCTCGTAATAACGTAGGCTTGTGTTACTGTCACCTGTACCTGTTGAACATTTGCGAAGATTTCGAAGGCTTGGTAAACTTGCCCTCATAGTACTTTGGTTACTGGCTTTTGATGTTGGATCTCCTACAGCAGTTCGACATACCTTTTTATGGCTATGCAAGTCACTCACCAGGTGTTCTTTGGAACAATAACGTACATCTTTGCATCGAGAACACGACAAGTTACTCATCACTGAACATAGTTCATAGGCACACACGGCTTCAGAGGATACAAGACTCGATGGAGTCTCCGGCTTCGCCTCAACTGCCTCTTTCCCAAGCCCACTTTTGTCACGTATGCCATGAATGTCCATATCTGTGTCTTTGAATCAGTTTTCTAAAGTTTTTACTTGATTGTCACACAGTTACACGTAAAAATGATTTTGAACTACTGCATCACTACGTCGCGGAAGAGAAATGAAACGGGAGTATATATAACTAACCTTATTGTAGAACGTACCGGTACATATAGTAAGATTAAGAGATCATTGTTGTGATTCAGCTGGAGCGTACTGCACGTACACATGTATACATATGCATACACGTAGCACGTACGTCACTCCGAGAGATCAGCGGCGGCGGCGAGCCCAGCGTGCGTATGCCCAGACGCGACAGTGCAAACTTTACTACGAGTACGAATGATCGTCGCGTGTGATGAAAATTGTATTTTTTACCTATATGAAATAGCCTTTGACCGAGATGTTTGGAATTATTTGCGATCACATGGTATTTTATTTACATATCGTTGAGTATTTCGCCGGCCTCAGAGCAGATCATCGGGCTTCACATGCTTCTTACACTGCATACGGTCTACTCACAGCTATAAATTAGGCTTATGTCATGATTCAGATTACATGGCCTTGAATTTCACTAGATCTATTTGAAGTTAGCTTGAATGTCAGTCTGTGGGGCATTAATGGGGTTGATTTTCATGTTAACTATTACTTCATATATCATTTTCAGCCCTCCTTTTTCTTTGGAAAGCCACCATAATTGTATACTGCTAATGCACAGACTAGTCCTGTCGTTAATTAGCTTGAGATGTACGGAAAGTTTGTTGATCGTCGGACTGAACTCATTGGCCACTTGCGTAAGAAACTTTTAACCAATCATTTTAAGGGACAGTTTTGCAGTGCAGGTGGTATTGTATTGTCCAATCAGGATTAGGCTTGCAGACTGCTGGTACGTAACTTACCTACTTTCATCGCCATAGCATAAGGGTGCTGCCATCAGGGGTACTGATTTCACAACATGGAAGACAGGGGTGGCGGAGTGTCTATCGAAGTGGGGGGTGCACCAGCAAAAAAGGCACTTTCTGGAAAAAGAGGGGCACTAAAATGCAAAATGTACTTGAATATACCCCAAAATCATAAATGATACATTGTCAATACTAGTATTTGTTTGTTTGTTTGTTTGTTTTATTCACCAAGTAAAATAATAATATTGTTTACAGATAATAAAATTCAGTGGGTTACATCGAGATATAATACATAGTAGGAACAGTGCATAAACAAAAAATGTTTGAAGAGCAACGTCCCTAAGATAACATAGCTGATGATTATTAGGTTGAGATAGAACATGGCTTAAAATAAGACATTCTGTCGGTACAAAAATAAAAACAAAATACAATATAAATGTTTAAATCAAAATCATGCGGGTTTCCTTGCATAATTTAAATACTAGGACACTGCTAGTGTTTAAATTTCACAGATAGGACATACCTGACATATTCATAATTCCTGCAAAGTTCTACAGAATTTTATGTTGGCTGCAAAAGGGACATAATATTTTTAACGTATTTGAATAACAAGCAATCCAAGGAATACACATCATTACCTCTTCATGACAAAAATAGCACTATTATAGTGTACCTCAAAGGTTAACAAACATATTTGGAGAGAAATAATACCTTCACTTTCTTTTTAAATAACAAAAGGTTATTACAATTTCGTATATCAGGTGGCAATACGTCCCAAAATAATAATGTCAAGACCTACATTATCTAATCGATCTGTGCATGGGCTAAGGCACTTCTTGGCGTAAACAAATGGAAATCAGAAGAATGTCTGGTTGGGTAATTATGAATGTCTCTATTTAGAGTAAAATCATTACAAAATGATAAAGGCAGTTCTTTTTTGTTATTAAGTCGGTACATGAACACTGCAATTTGCATGAAATGAATATCAGTAATTTTGAAAGTTCTCAATCTGAGAAATAATGGGTCAGTGTAATCAAAATACCCAGAGCCACATGATCTTCAAGATTTCCTATTTATCTGGTCCAATTCAGATAATGATTCAGCACCATAATTCTCTATTGTATGTGCTGGTCTGAATATTCATTTGGAAGGGGCAGTTTTCTTACATAAAAGGGGACACTTTTGGGGTACTCGAAAAAGTGAGGGAGGGGACAGTGCCCCCAGTCCCGGAGTCCCCCCCTCAAAGCGCTGCCTCTGTAAGAAGGCCAGCGAGTAGAGTGTGGGGGGATAAAATGTGGCAAAAAATATATCAGCCAAGCTTACAAGTAGATACAATACTGTAAATCAAGACAACAACAAAAGCCCCAAATATCTTCTTTGTGCGCCTGGACTTCTTCTTTATACACTAATTTCCCTTTCTGCCACACGATTGTATGTTTGATGCTATTTCAAACTATCGGATTTAATTTTTCCATAAATTAATTTTGATTTGATTTGATTTGTAAGAGATTATTCCGTCGCAAAAGTACATGACACTTGCGTTGAGTCACTGGTGAACCGACCGGGCTGGTGAATAGCAGGGGTCCCTTTCATCCCTTTTTTCATCCCATTGCTTTTTTTTTTATAGAAACTTCAAGTACATAACGAAATGATTCGAACATCGTACACATGATGCAAAGTTTTCTGTTAAGATTATGATTGTCATTTTGTCACGTGTTCAAGACTTTAGAGATTCCAATTTTGAGAATTGCTGCAAAAGCACCAATTTAATTTAAAAAATTTGTTTAATGATATTTTATTTCCTTCCTCATAAATTCATATTACAAGAAACTATCACAATAAGTAATATAAAACAAGATTTTCGATACAAAACACTTCATGAATTACATCAATCAATGAACATAGACAAATCTCAAAGCATACATGACTGTACATTTTTTCTTCCATATAACAGTTTTTAATCAAAATAACAATAGAGGAAGGAATTAATTTACATAGTCCCACCCAATCACACACTCGAACAACCTCAACTCGCACCAAACAAACTCATGATACCCCCTCTCTAGCACACCCACCCCACACAACCCTTTACAGATATTTACAATCATTTCAATATAGCGCCATCTACGTATGAAACATTCTAGTATCAACCTTTGTCGCTGAAAACGTCGTGTGTTCTCTTTCATTTTGTAATATTTTTCTGTTAGATCTCATACATTATGGATGATCAAATGTGTCCACGTTGTAAAACAACAAAATATAGGAACCCATCGCTGAAGCTTATGGTGAATGTGTGTGGTCATACGCTGTAAGTACATGATGACGTATTGATTGTACCAATGAAACTGGAGCAAAGTGATGATTGTGTAGTCCGATGCATTCCAAATTGTGTGTGCCATATAGGGGCCTATGCATATGAAAGGTCAAACTTGTTTTGTTGACTATTGACAAGTGTGATAATTGTGTAGTCCGATGCATTCCAGATTGTGTGTGCCATATGAAAGGTCAAACTTGTTTTGTTGACAAGTTAACTCCAGGGAGCGGCGGAGCTCCGTTGAGTTCTTGACAAGTGTGATGATTGTGTAGTCCGATGCATTCCAAATTGTGCCAAAATGAAAGGTCAAACTTGTTGACTATTGAGTATTGTCTATTGACAAGTACAACATAGTCTACTACAAGTACAAGTGTAACCTAGATTCGTACACCACTATGATTCGTACCGAATTAACATATTCAAAATTACACCGCCAAGAGATCTATTAACCACACATATATATCGTCCAATTACTGACTACAATACAATGGAAATCACAGAAAACTTGCCCTAAAATCCACTCCAGCAAAGCATAGAGAGTCAATGCTAATGCGTATTGACCTCTAGCGCTGTACTACGTGCTGAGAGGCAGCAATTACACACAGTACACACACTGCACACAATTGCACACTAATGCAAACAATGAATACGATGTGGCTGATCAGCAAGTTTGACACTAGACTCACGATTTGAATTTTCAAAATATTCTCTCTAACATCGGTAAGTTGAAAATATTGTATTTTACTGCTATTTAATAATAATAATAATAATAATAGTGGCTACTTGTTTGGCGCACAGGTCCATCTTTCGGTGCTCATGGCGCTTAGAGAAAAATACATGTAACAAACATAAAAAAGAAAACCCCAAAACAAAACGAAATTCTCCTAGACATAGTAAATTAGAATATTGCAATAATTACGACGAAAAAAACAAATAAGTTTTCAGTTTTGATTTAAATGTTTCTGTTGACGACAGTTGACGTATTATTTGTAGAGGGAGCTCGTTCCAGAGTTTTGGACCCATGGCTGAGAAAGCCCGATCACCCCAAGCATGTTTTATTCTAGGTGTATGAAGCAATAGTGTATCTGATGACGAGCGAAGACTTCGTGTGGGATTGTATTTGGAAACAGAGTTGCTCAGGTATGTGGAGGAAATAAGAGAGTAAACTGAATGATGTACTAGTAACAGAATTTTAAAGATAATCCTTTTGTCAACTGGCAACCAATGAAGAGAACGGAGAATTGGTGATATGGAATCAAATTTTTTAGTGAATGTTAAAAGGCGGGCTGCAGAGTTTTGTTGTTGTTGAAGTTTTGTGACATCTTTTTTTGGAAGGTTACAGAACAATGAATTTGCAAAATCTAAACGAGATGAAATTAAAGCATGAATTAAGATCTCAGCTGCAGGTTTGGACAACACTTTCTTGCTGATTGGTTGCATATAAAGAGAAAAGAGCAGTGGTCCTCCTACCGAACCCTGGGGTACACCATACTTCATAGTAGTTTTACCAGAGGTAGAATTACCAATTTTAACACACTGAGATCGTTCAGAGAGATAAGATATAAACCAATTAAGGACGGTACCCTTGATACCTAATGATTTCAGCCTTCGAATCAGGATAGAGTAATCTACTGTATCGAAAGCTGAGCTCATATCTAGCATTATAAGAGCAGTAATATTACCGCAATCCAGTTCTCTAAAAATACTATCTGTTAAGTTGACAAGTAGTGTTTCCACACTATGACCAGGTCTGTAGGCAGATTGACATGTGTCAAATAATTCATTATCTTGTAAATATGCGGTCAGTTGTGAGAAAACAACCCGTTCCAGCAGTTTACTCAAAAAGGATAAGTTTGAGATTGTGCGGTAATTTTTGAGACACTCCTGATCTAAGCCCGATTTTTTCAAGGTTGGATGGATGACAGCTGTTTTACAAACCTGTGGGACAACACCTGAACTAAGGTTAGCATTCATAATGCTTGCGATGACAGGTATACCAAGACTGTGCTACACTTCTTAACCAAATCTGTTGGGATTGGATCAAGCTCACATGATTTGTTTGGTGAGTTCTTGATAAATGTTTCCATCTCACTGATAGTAACCGACCGAAACTCACTCAACTCTGATTCGACTTCACAAACAGTGTCATCTAACTGTACAACATGAGTTTGGAAGCACTGTTGGATTGTTAAAATTTTATCTACAAAATATTGATTAAACCGATTGGCAAGCTTCAACTGATCACCATGAGTGAGGTGTTCTGGTAAAGGAGATGGTTGTTTTCTGTAGAGTAAATTATTAGCGACTTTATACAGTTTCTTTGTGTCTTTCCCACAATCCTCAACTTTTTCGAGTGATAGTTTGACTGAGCAATCTTAATCAAGGCTTTTACATGTTGTTTTTGCGTACGATACATCTGCCTATGAATCTCCAGTTTTGTGGACCTTGATCTTTTTTCTAATTGTCTATGAAGCAGTTTTGCTTGAGCTATTTCTTGATTATACCATTCAGTATTGGGGTGAATTGTAACATGGAGCTGTTTCTCAGGTGCCAATGTATCAAGTGCAGAAGTGAGTAAGGTATTATACAAATTCACTTCATCATCTACACAATTTGCATGAGAACCGGTTGATAAAAGAGACTTTACATGAGTGTCATCTACAAACTGTTTTGGGTCAACAGATTTCAAGTTCCGTGTTGTAACAAGCTTTTTCTTCGTAGATCGTTTAGGAATGGTCAATTCACACGATAAGTGTCATCAATTGTCACTAAAGTACCGATTTTTAGTGAACTCAGCTGAGTTGTGTACAGTGGTGTTTGAAATGTTGAGAATCAATAGAACAGTTTTTAATACACAGCCAGGATAATAATGGAGCTATGTGTGCCTAAAATCATCCTAAAAACCTTAATTTTGCCGTCAAAATGGGATATAGACAAATTAGGGTCGCCTGTCAAGTACTTGTCATGTGATTTGTGTCACCGCACTTTTGTAGTGCATGTAGCCCACGTCCCACCACACCAGCAACGCATAGCTAGTGGTCAATGCTAATGCGTTCACAGGCTTTCAGATTTTGGCACCTAGTCTATATACAAAGTGAAGTGACACAAATCACATGACATGTATGTGACAGGCGACCTCCTCATTTGTCTTTCTTTTCTTTTTCGTGTTATGTCTGATTACAGGATTTTTGGCCCAATCTCTCGGCATAGTGACATTGTGAGTTATGTTTGTTTTCAGCGGCTTACTTTGGCGGGTGTACTGAATTTTGCATGCTGTACCAATTGTGGTGCTTAGGCCAAATAACAAAAATAATGTGTTTCTCGTCCGGATTTTAAAAAAAAAGGAGGAGGCAACCCGCAGGCCATTACTATTTAACATTTTGCATTTTTTGCTATATTTTCCAAGATGGCTGCCATGCTCATAATAGCTGGCCAAGCCTATTTATTCACAGATATTGTGCTATGTTAGTATACTAATGGATTTATTATTGTATGACAAAACAAATGATTTGTATCACTTGAGAAGCTATTTAAACAAAATATCACAGGCTTTTTTTTTTGGGGGGGGGGCTTTTTATTGGCTTTTTTTCTCTTTTGAATAGTAAATAGTAAAAAAATGAGGCGGCGGCCAAAAAGGAGGTGGGCGGGGACGAGAAAGACTTTATTTTGTTATTTGGCCTGATATTAGCCTGATAGGTGTTGCAAAGATGAAGAAAAAAAATTACCCCAAAATATTTATATTTCAGTTTCAATGTACAAATATTTTAATTGACAATATAGTAAACATTATGCATGGAGAAAATCCATATCAATTTTTATTTCATTTAAAAAATGGAGCTCCGAAATGCTTTAATGCATCACTGTGTATGAATCATGGCTCTCCCTAACCCCATGGGTCTGCAAATCAGAGTATTACTTAGGTGATTGCAATCACTTATATCGATTCAACAACAGCCCTTACGTTTTGAGGGAAATTCTAAAGAAGTATTGTCTTTCAAATGCCGTTGGAATTTAACTTTTTCATTTTGTTGGCCTGCAAATGAGACGTCACATAGTACCTTTAATTGATATTAATTATGATGTGAAGTGAAGTAAGATCTGGGATTTGGGTCCAAATGAGGTCAGAAAAATATCTCAAGAGTATGTTCCTATCTCGGTATCTGCACAGCTTGTGGCAGGTGAAGAAGTGAACCATAATATAAGTTAGTCTACTCGTCTACTGGTATGGAGTGCTGTTTTGTGATTGGGAAAGCAGCAAAGTTTGTGCCACAGATATTTCTACTCCTCAGGTCCCTGATACTGTAAGAAAGTGAAGAAAAGAAAATCTTTATTATTTTGACATTTCAGATGTGATAACTGTGTTGAGCTGTTGTTTGTACGAGGAGCTGGAACATGTCCTGAGTGTAAAACACCCCTCAGGAGAAACCAGTTTAGAGTACAAATCTTTGAAGATTCAGTCGTTGAAAAAGAAGTGGACATCAGAAGGAGAGTGATGAAAGAGTAAGTACAACAATGTATCTATGTAGGTCTATACGTCTATCTTCCTATAAATGCATCTATCTATAAATTTATATGTATTTACCCATCTATTTCCATTCCATCTATCTTCATTATCACAGAAACTGATATAAAATTTGCATAAAATTAAATTTTTTACATGAACAAAGCTGTGCCTTTACTTGCATATCACCTAGAGTAAAAAAGCTGTCAAGAATTTGAAAATGGATAAGAAAAAAGTTAAGAATCAATAGGCTCTGGACAAATTAAAGCGAAGGTAGAGAATGAAAACAGTTTCATGATTTTTATATATCTTATTTCCTTGGAGAGTGTTTTATTTGTCAAAAAAAATTATTCTTCCTGCAACCCTGCAGTTTAACAGTTTATCTTCACCTGAAAAGTAGGTAGAGCCTTCAGTTTATATAAGTATCTAAGAATACCTAATCATATGAGCCCAATTGATGTTGTACTGAACAGACTTGGAATACAAATATATGACCATATGTTCCAAGCATTATGTGGTTCATGACCCATGTTATTTATTAGAAGTCTGGTATCTCTTTGATTTATGACTATTAATTTTTGTTTATTTCAGCTTCAACAAACAGGAGAGTGATTTTCTTACACTAAGAGAGTATAATGACTACCTAGAAGACATAGAGCATATTGGTGAGCTTACTTCCGACATCAGTAACCATTCTTAGGCTGATATACCCGTAAATCTCCGTGTATAAGAAGCACCCCTATTTTTAATCCCCCCCCCAAAAAAAAAAGGCGAAGTCGATTTGTGCTTGTGAACTTGTCACAAATAATATTAACAATGTCGTTTTAAAACTAAGATGACAGACAAATCTTCCTCCGAGTCCAAACAGAAGGATTCTAAAATTAAGCCAAACAGAAATTCAGACATAGGCTAGTTTGGTTCTAGTTACTGAATGGTGAGTCGATATCCTGTGTGTGTGTGAGCTGGGACCATGCAGTTGCTCTACCGGGCACAGTGAGCTTCGGCCGGCAGAGTGCTATGTGAAGGGGCATAATAACATCGAGACTTTAAAAAAAAAAAAAAAACTCTCTTCACTTCAAATTAGAAACGTAGGTTAACTTCAAATAGTAGATCCTATTCTTCATTTGCATTATGTTGAGACACACAGATTATCGAAAACCACTAAAAAGTAGCATTTTGAGGACTCAAAATATCCTGTACCTGTCTATAAGATGCACCCCCGACTTTTGAATTTTTCCGACGGAAAAAAGGTGCGTCTTATACACGGAGCTTTACAGTAAGTTTATTTTAAACAGGGCTGGCTCTACACAAACTTCGGCATAGGGGTTTTGGATTGAGATCTTTAGGATCTGTATTCACAAGTCCCCTGTTGAAGTTTTTATTTGAGGGTCAAGACTAAGAATTTAAGGGAGGGGCCAACGAGTTCCTGGTCTATGTTAATGTCAAGCCCTGCTGTTTATTCTTTCACAATTTGACCAGCCTTTAAAGGGACATTCCAGTGCATTCTAGTGAATATGAACATGGTTGAGATGCAAAATTACTGTAGTTACGTATTTTGAAATTGTTTTTTAATCTCTTTTGTTACTGTGCTTGAGTTCTACATCAAGAAACTTGGATTGATCATAGATATTTAACTTGACCTTTTAATTAGACAAATATCAAGTAATGATTTTTTTTTCTCCCCCAAATATTTCTGATAATTTGTCAATGTGTCTATAATTTGTCTTTCTTTTAAAGTTTATAACCTCACCAATGGAGTAGATGTTGAAGACACCAGGAAGAAGATTGAAAACTACAGAAGAGAGAACAAAGAACTGATTAACAGGAATAGACAAATCAAGGTAAGGTTATATTTCACGATTATAAGAAGGAGGGATAGTGTGTTCCATCATCATGCGATCCACCTTCATTTGTGTTGGGACTGGCTACTAATTTTCAGTGGATATTACCTGTTTTTTTTTTTACTTAACCAATAAGTCCCAAATGTCTATATAACAGGTTGTCATCAGTCAAGACTTATTGAAAACTTTAAATATGACCAGAGTTTTAATAAGTGGATCCTATAGGCAGATCGGTACTGCATCCAATGAATGATGGTTAACTCATATCCTGCCATAATGAATACAGGACTAATCCCCATTGTGCCAAGCCTCAAATCCCCCCAGTGCCAAGTTGATTTTGAGACAATCGGATTAACGTGATGGTACTATCAATAGCGCGTGCAAAGCACTAGGCACAGTACAATGAGCATGAACAATAACTGCTATTACGAATGCAAGCAATCATGCATAAAGCACCGAAGGGATGGGTCGCTCGCGTGAATTAAGCAGCCAATCGATAGCGCGCTCGCGTGTACAAAGCACTATAACAGTATCGTGCATGCGGCCTTATGGCAGGATATGAGTTAAAGAATAAAAAAGTAGCCCATCAGTTGAGACGGAATGTGACAGTTAGTTGTGAACAAGACTCCTGAAGATGTTGTATTGATATTAGGCTGATAGCCCGATAGGTCTGAAATTCTTTGAAGGTTTATGATTTCTTATTGTCTGTATTTCGATATTATGTTTGTGTGTTGATAAGGCATCAAAATGCATTGGCCTTTTTGTCATAGTGTCCATGTTACTGGTCTCAATCTAATGTATGGGTTCATCTACATGCACTTATAATAGTCGTTTTACTAAAAACATCTGG
Source organism: Mesocentrotus franciscanus (assembly GCA_037976565.1). Taxonomy (NCBI): domain Eukaryota; kingdom Metazoa; phylum Echinodermata; class Echinoidea; order Camarodonta; family Strongylocentrotidae; genus Mesocentrotus; species Mesocentrotus franciscanus. The sequence continues at coordinate 1,728,766 of CP137669.1, read as the reverse complement.
GCCCCATTTCACAAAACTTGTCATCAGTGACAAATGACAATTTTTGTTATAAGCTAGTGAAATCCTTGCTTCTGATTGGTTATCAGCAGATTTGTCACTGATTTTTGTCATTTGTCATTGAAAAAAGGCTTTGTGAAATGGGTCCCTGATCAATGCCAACCCTCTGTTGTAATAGCTACAGAAGAATATTTCTAGTCAGGCAATTGTTTACAACCGGTGAACTTGACTTTGAGTGAATGCAATGCAAATGTTTCGCTGTACTGGAGTACTGAATGGTTTCTCCCTTATTGCACAGAGTCATGATATGATGTACCTAGATGCACTGTTGGAGGAGGAACAACAGATCAATGAAGAACGGAAACAGGAATATCAGTTCTTGGAGAAGCAGACGCTTAACCAGAAGAAAAAGAACAAAGAAGCCCTTCTAGATGAGTTGGTATGTCATAGATTCATCAGGATCTTATCCAGAAAGAAGGAAGTCATTCACAGTATGTTCTTTTGATAAATATCTGGAATACAAATGAAGAAATCACATATCCTGCAAAATTCACTGGGAAGAGGTTACAAGAGCAGTTTTGGAAATGTGTGCTAGTCTGAAGAAGATACACTTTGGGGAAGGATCAAAGTACAACAAAAAAAAGTTATTAGATTTTTTTGGGGGGTGGTTAAATTGAGCAACAGTAACTACAAAAGTTTCCTGGCAGGTTTTGACAGGAACCATACTATTGATCCCAGGTTGCAAAAGTTATTGTTTAGCTTTTAAGAGAATAATAAGGTTACAAAGAAGATGCAGTACGGAACATTTTTTGAGGAAGAGGAAATTTAAGTTATCTGTGAAATGCATTATGAATCCACCACATTATGGTATGTTTTCAAGAGAGCTCTGAAAACCCTTTAAAGCCCTGTGAAATTTAATTATTGTATTGTATTTTATTGTAGTATAAAATCTGCTATTGTTTGAGAATAAGATGTGAATTGATCCTGAGATATAAAACTAGTCATTTCAAGCATACATTTAGTCCTTGCTTGCACCATGAAATTATTAAGTATTGTTATAAGTCCATTATCAATGCTTAATTGTGCATAAAAGTATTTTAACATGTTGGAAAGTCCCTTGTACAATTATTATGGTTTCATGTCTTAAAAAAGATATATCCCCTTTTGGCAATAAAATTTTACATGCCTTTGCCAAGCCAACATTTGTTGAGTATCTCCAACTTTTTATCACCAGTATTGAAAGAAAATCGTCACTCATTATTTTGTTTGTGGGTCATTTTGCTTTCTATAACAGACTTACTGAATTGACTTTTGTTTGTTTGTTTGTTTATTTGTTTTATTTAGATCTATTCTGATCGACCAGCAGATCAGGTGATAGCAAGTCATGTTTCAAATCAACAGAATCAAGAGGCTCCTACATACAAAGCTCCTCCTAAGAAAGCTATTGAAACATCATCAGGAGCAAGGCTGGTAAGAACTTCTACCCATTCTGTTGCTGCCTTTCTCTTGATCACCAATTTGTTTGTACCTCTTATTGTATACTCTTTCTTTATTTTGAGGTGATGACCTTGTATTGCCCTGCAAGGAAACTTCACATCTTGAAATATATGTTGAACATTTAAAAATTCTTCTGAACCTTGAGACTTGTTCATTGTACATGTAATGCAAGTTTTGCTAAAGTACATTGTTAATATTTTGTATACCATATTTAAATCAAGAGAAGAATTTTGCATAAGATGAGAGGCATCTTAATTGGTTGTTGCTCTTTTGTGTGCTTATTTTTCTCAATATGTTGTACATAAAATACCATTACTTTTTCATGTCAGCAGCTTATATGAAATATAGTCAACCAAAACAGTAATAGAAACACAAAGACAGTGTGAAGTATTGAAATGAATGCCAGTACTGACATGTCTTTCATTTTCTATTTGACACCAGGGTATTGGATATCAAGATAGCTTCTTACCCATACCCAAGGTAGAAGAGATACCTTATGAATACATGGAAGTGGAGGTTTACACATTTGGTCCTGAAGCTCCATCCTCTCTAGAAGAGTTAAAGTCCAATGGGTAAGATGAGTAATGATAATCCGTTCTTGTAAAGCGCTTAACACATTATTATATAATGTCCCTTGCGCTTCCAAAGAGCTTTAAAAATCATTATCCTAGCTTTAGCAGTTTAGCTTCGGCAGCCGTTATCAGCGCACAGTGCATTTCAAGGAATAATCCTGCCAGGTACCCATTTACCTTACCTGGGTGGAGTGTGGCAAATATAGATACTGTCTTGCCAAAGGACGTTAGTGTTGTGGCAGGGATTCAAACCTGTACCTTGTGGTTGACAGTCCAGGGACTTATCCACTGGACCAAAACAGCTCTAGCATTAGAACAGAGAGAATCAGAAGAAGTTGATTGCTATGACAGATCTACAACACATACCCTGACAACATTTGCTCCATGATCAATTTTCTTTAGTAACTTTATCATTTGACCAAATCCCAACCCAAAACCCAACCGACACCATTGCAACTCTACCCCTTACCCTATATCTTTGACAGAATAAAGCAAGCACGTAGCTAGGATTTAATTTTAGTGGGGCGGTAGTGAGCACGCGAAGCGTGCGAATCACTTACAGAGCGCTCGAAGTGAAGCGCGGAAGCTTTGACGTTTCGTCAAGTTATTAGAGTAAGAAGATGATTCATTGTACCGTTCTCGACTCTTAATCCTTGTCTGAATTCAGTTCCCCCCCCTTCTCGCGCAAAGCGCGGAAGCTTTGACGTTTCATTAAAATGTATTAATAGAGAAAGAAGACGATTCGTTGGACCGTTCTCGACACTTAATCCTTGTCTGAGTTCAGTTTTCCCGCGTGGAAGCTTTGGCGTTTCATAAATTATTAGAGAAAGAAGACGATTTGTTGGACCGTTCTCGACTCTTAATCCTTGTCTGGATTCAGTTTTCCCCCTCCCTTGCGAAGCTCGGAAGCTTATTTTGACGTTTCATTAAATTATTAGAGAAAGAAGACGATTTGTTGTACCATTCTCGACTCTTGTCTTTGTCTGCTCCTTTTTCTTCCTACGTCCTCTCCCTTTTTTCTCTTCTCTCTCTCTCCCTCTTTTTTATTGGCCGGCGTTTTTTTTGACGTTTCATTAAAATGTATTAATAGAGAAAGAAGACGATTCGTTGGACCGTTCTCGACACTTAATCCTTGTCTGAGTTCAGTTTTCCCGCGTGGAAGCTTTGGCGTTTCATAAATTATTAGAGAAAGAAGACGATTTGTTGGACCGTTCTCGACTCTTAATCCTTGTCTGGATTCAGTTTTCCCCCTCCCTTGCTCGGAAGCTTATTTTGACGTTTCATTAAATTATTAGAGAAAGAAGACGATTTGTTGTACCATTCTCGACTCTTGTCTTTGTCTGCTCCTTTTTCTTCCTACGTCCTCTCCCTTTTTTCTCTTCTCTCTCTCTCCCTCTTTTTTATTGGCCGGCGTTTTTTTGGGGGCAACCGCCCCCCCTGGCTATGCGCCTGGAATAAAGCCCAGAGTTGTTGTCAGGGCAAATGTTGGGTTTATGATATGCTTTCGATGACGGTGCCCAAGATATCTCAGGTTAGGGCCTATGGAAAAATACACGTTGTAACAAAAGTAATACCATCTTCAACAGATGGATATATTGCGAGATGGAAAGGATATAAAAATGCTGGAGGATAGCCATTACAGTTTCCTTAACTTGAAAAAAAAAAGGAAAAACAAATGGATTTTTATTGTGAAGAGCAAGCAATGTCATTAACAATCATCCGCTATATTCCTTTTCCCTTTCAGATATGTGAGGCACATCCGTCCTGCATCGCCCTCTGGTGTTGGAGGAGGCTACAAGGAGCACATGGCATGTCAGAGAGCTGTAGAGGAGGCTTTCTCTGGACTCTTTTTCTTTCCGTTTAGACTAAAAAATGTGGATCCACTAGGAATTGAAACCAGCTGATGCCTGCCTGTGTGATACCTGATACGAACTTGAACCTCAGAGAGATTACTTCCAACAGGTCCATTGTAAACGAATGGAGAATGGAACCCTCCCAAAACACAATCTTATACAAAAAAAAAGAGGAGTGTGGCTTTTTGGGGTAGTCATGAAGGTTTTATTAGGGTAATGGATTCATCATCTTAGTTATGTGCATTGAGAGACAGAATGATATTGGAGGCAAGAAAGGGATTTGCTGCACTAGGTGTGATGGAATGGTCCTGTGTACCGGTGTACATATGACATGAAAAGAATTGAGATGATGGCATGCATACCAATAATGAGACTACATGTTTTCTTCTCAAGGAATATGGATATAAGACCCTACTCAGAGACTCACTGAAAGGACAGTAAAATAATGATGATAATACATGAACAGGAAGAAAACAGTGAGTAGCATGACTTTATCAACAACTGAGTTGTATTCTCCCCAAATTTTTAGGGGACACACTATTTCATCTTGTGATATCGGAAGTTATGTCCAATAATTCTTCTGATTTTATTGAAATCAACTTTATATCAGAATGGACTTCCTCCCCCCTCCCCCCCCCCCAAAAAAAATAAAATGGATTCAGTTTTTTGAACGGAAAAGCTGAATGACAGGGATAACAAATAATCCATGTTGTTGGCTACGCATAATTTGTACCTGTGTGTGTTTGTGAATGTAAAGGCATATTTTGCGTTCTAAATAAATAGCAAGTGGGGTTAAAAAAGGTAGCCGTGGTTTATAAAAGTCTTTTCATTTTTCGCTTCTCTGTGTGTTATAAGATACAAGAATGTGAAGTGCAGAATGCTTAGAACTCACAGCAGTATAAAGTGCAACTTTTGAAATCTTCTTCTTTGGAGGAACCAAGACTGCATACAAGAAAGAGGAATTGTCTTTCTTCACTAACACTGTTTTTCCTCTGAGTGCACAAAATATCACTTTTACACTGATGTGTGATGATCTTTCAAAAAATTCAGATGGAGGATAAGACCAGCTTTATGGAAACCTGTTTGTTCATGTAAAAGGAAGATGATCTGTCTTCCAAAAGAAGCCTGAAGTTATACTGAAAGGGCTTTCCTGACTGTTGATTCTATTGCAGGGTCTAATAACAAATTCTATAATTGATTAATTCTATTTATAGATGGGTTAAAAAAAACACAGAAGAGTGGTCAAGATCAATTCCACTTTCCTGAAGTATTTTTTCAGATGTTTCTTGCAGACCCATGCAAGACAGTGTATGTCTTTATTTTGTATGAGGGTTTGAGTATGAAGAATGTTAACAGAAATATTTTGCAATAAAAACATACAAGTGAAAGTAAATAGTAAAGAGCTGTTTTATTTAGTTCTGTCTTTTTAGCTTTTATAACAGATGTTATAAATTTGATCTTTATTGTGTATGCTGTTCATGTACTATATTTAAGTCACATAACGTCTTTTGAACACTTTCATGATAAGCCCCAGTCCCACTTGATCTATAATGACGACTGTTACAATAAATTGTTCTCAAATTGATCTCTTTAGGAGTTTAGATTTATGTGTAAAAAGGTATTTGATATTCTATTGATTTGAGAAAAGTAATGCTGAAGACTAGCATATACACGTATTAGTGGGATGGGATCTCAAATGCATGGCACATCCAGAACTATACCACATACACTCCAGGAGACCTATTTGTGAACATTTATTGTTGTAGTTACCGTTGTCAGTCAAATACATCCAGTCCTGGGCTGTACTAGTACATCACAAAGATTTCATGAGAGGCTCAGAGGTAAGAATGAATTGAGACAGGTCCTTTTCAGGTTTTAGAAGGCACTTAACCCTATGTTAACTGGGGGTCAATTTGACCCCCTGTAGTAATTTAGCGACGACTCCGGAACCGCGGCAGATATAAATTTTTCCTTTCATGACTTTTTTCTTTCGAGTCTTACGCATCTTTTAAAACAATTTTTTTGAAAATCGGACGTATAGTTACAAAGTCACGTGACCTTTTGTCTTTGCATGTCAGCCCGAAAATCGCTCATTTTTGTGATTTGTGTACAAAACATATGGAAATATAATTTTTCCTAAAAAGAGATAACACATTGGTTATTTGGTCTTGTTCAAAGTTTAGGTGTTTGTTTTGGGGTCAAAATAGATGAATTGTAGTTAGGAATGTAATAAAACAACAAAAACAATAAAATACATAAGTTAAAAAAACAATGAAATACATAAGAAATTATCAAAACAAGAGATAACATAAGGAATAACCTGGCTCTTCCAATTTTTTTTGTCGTATTATTATTCCAAATGATCTAACGAATATATGTAGTGAAAAAGAATGCTTAAATATGAATAATATATGATTTATGGGTAAAAATGTGAATGTAATGACCTTATTTGCATAAATTAGCATAAATATGCAAATGAGTGAATTTTCAAAAATTGAAATTACCATAGTATTCTATACACTTCACTTGACATGCGTGCAAATTTTGCGGCGATCGGCTGTGAAACGGCCGAGATCTTAGGGGTCAAATTGACCCCCATAAAACCTGGTCTGAAATAGCCCAGTTAGAATAGGGTTAAGATGACTGGAAAAAAGTTCCGCTGCAGAAGCACATGTACAGGATATCCCCCTCATAATACACTATCATTCAATAGAGTATGGTAATATAATATCCCCAAATTAACAGATGGGCAAGTTAATGTGAATGTCTCTGGGCAACTTGCGATAGAAAGTAACAAACAACAGTTATGACAATGTGAACAACTGAACATCATAATGTTGGTAATTCCGCACCCATTTCCTAGACACAAAATGGCGATTTATTTTCTGAAAGTTTTAGTTGAGTGAATTTTTCATGCAGGCAATAACGTTTGTGATTTACTTGCCAGATTGTCCAAGTAGACTTTTATTTATTTATTTATTAATTTTTTTTTTTTTTTTTTTTTTTTGGGGGGGGGGGGCATCCTGTCACTTTATTTCCAAATGAACATGCATGCATACACACTCCTACATGTCAGAAGTGGTTCTAGATGCCCCAGGCCCCCTCCCCATCCCAACATTTTGTATTTCTTAAATATATGAATTTAAGTGAGGAACAAGTAGAAAATGAATGCAAGAACCCTCAAGCCCCCCCCCCCATTCTAGAACCAATCCTGCCACACACACACACACACACACACATAACCACATCCAAATCAAAAGTTTACTCATAATTCATCACCATGTAATTCCTCGGACAACTAATCTTGTAAAGAATGCAATTTTTGTTCTTTTATTTACCAAACAATTACAGAGTAAAGACAATAAAGTGAATAATCAACCCCTTCACATTTAACATGAGTTAAGAGAAAGAATACTTTGTGAAATGCATCATGATAATGAAAACCAGAGTATCAAGAGTGCATAATTTGGCTACGGTTTAAAGGTATTACAAAGTTTTGGTATGGGGTCATGAATTTTGTTCAAATGAACATATTGGAAGCATATGCGATTTTACAATATTCAATAATCGTTGTCGCGGTTGAAATCGAGTTTAAAGTGATGAAATTGTAAATAGTAAACTCTTTATGTTGTATAGCGCCCTCTCAAGACTGATATTACTTTAGCTTTAAAACAATGTTTCTTGACTACAATCGACCGATTTGCTATTTCCGTTTGGAAATTGTATATCAGAACTGTATATTCTGAGATTTTCATGGTCGCAGCTACCATGGAATGGCCTTAGGCGCTATTTGAAATATTTGATATTTACCAGGAGCACCAGTAAATTTTGATTATTCAATTTGCTCGAAAGTAGAAGTGTTTTAGGGGCTAATTTTTTTAGTTCTTATAATACATCCACAGGGGCATCCAAATATATCAAAAATTTAAAGAATTACTATCCATCCAATTTCAAAATTTCCCAAAACTTTGCATTACCTTTAAACCACTTGAAGTGACAATTGTGAAAAATGATGCAAGGGTAAGAAAACCAACCTTCAAAAAGATGATCAGTCTCAGTGAACAGAATCACCATCAAGACCAATAGATAAATAGAATGTACCTATGGAGATATTTGGTAACTCTGGGACATCCCCCCCCCCAATATTGGCAGAAAATTATTGTTCACCACAAATTTGGCAGTCTTAAAAATAATTAAAAAGATTCAAATAGTTCTCCATAAACCTTGCATATACCTATAATTAAAAAACAAAACAAAAAACAAACAAACAACTCTTGTATTCTATTGTTTGATGGATTTGATGATAGTGTTGGTTATTTACAGTTTTCTCTTGTTTAAACTTCACTACCGGTAGTCATATTTTTTCAGGTTTTGCAGCTGAATGGTTTTACATATATCAGTTTGATTTAAAGTTGGAACAAGGCAACCAATTTACAAATTAAATGATACCTTCTCAATTGTTTTGTACAAAAACTTACTAGACATTGTAAAGACACTTTCAAAACTTGAAGTCCCAAGAAGACAACACTTACTACATGTTCTTCATAAGATAGCATGGCATGAAATAATACTGTTATAAATATGCTGCAAAATTGTTTACGGGGCCTCCGAGCCCCTACCCCTTACTCAATCAGCACTAAAAATGTTCTAACAGTTTATTCAGATTATATATTTCATATAAGTTTATCCACTTCTTAAGGATAATCTTATTTTCTGATAACAAACATTAAAAATAATTACAATAATAAATTGTAACAGAATTTTAAAAAAATGTCACAATAGATTCATGATCTCTGGTGAAATCTTAGAAAAATATGCAACTGTTGAGTAATTAATGAAATATTAGGACTATGTCCTGGCCGCGTCTTTTTTTTCCGTAACTTAGCCATCCTACGCTGCATATTAATATTTGAATATATGAATATTTGCGTAAGTACGGTGTGGTGGAGATCAAAATTAAATCGGACAGATTCTGGTCTAAACCAGTATGTCGCAATGATTATGGACAAGTTATGACCTGGGTAGTCATTTGTTTACGGTAAGCCTCTCAATTTTCTCGCAATGTCATTTATTTTAAGTAAACTTAGCTTTGCACTTGTAATTTTTGTATGAAATCTCATATTTGATAAATTATCGCATCAGATTCTGTGTGCGTGGATATCATGAATATTGATGACTAGCGCATGACGTAAGGTGCCTATTGAGCCAATCAAATGCAGCGACAGGATGGCTAGGTTACGGAGAAAAAAAAGACGCGTCCTGGCCATGTAGTTGTCTACCTGCCAGACTATTACACATTTCCCCCATCAGTACATATCTGTGTAGGCGATTTTCAAGCTATGCAGTTTTTAACAAGTCTAGTTAATTTGCTTACATTTTGCCAGTCTAAACTCTAAACTACTCCACAACTATTACAAGATGGAGGGAGACTTCATCTAAGAGATCATAAAGTACAATTAGCAGGTGTGCTGGAACAAGCACATGACCTGTGATGTTATGTACATGTACGTGATAGTAGTTCACACTAAAATCATTCTATTGAAATTAAGTTTTAATGCAAATACTCACTATTGGCTTGAACTATGATGACAGAAAATCCAATGATTAAGCTGATTACTGACTTCAGTCTCAAGGCAATATTAGGAAACAATTACAAATGATTACCATGGAAAAATCTTTTAATATAACATCAATGCTGGAATTGCCCTGGAAATAAATAGTATTTCTTGAATATGAAAATTACTGTGTTCTTGGTTTCTTTATAGTAGGTTCATCTTGATCTGATCTTTCTGCACTCCCTGACTGTTCAGTCTGATGTTCAGTCTGATCTCCTGCTGCAAGTAAAAGAATCAACAAGATATGAGTGATAAAATATTTATGACATTATTTGCTCCAGAAAAAACGAGATGTATCTCCTTCAGTTTGCAGAGATGCACAATATGAACAATTTATCTTGCAACAGGTTTTTGTTCATTATCTACCAAGTCTGATACATCTTGGGCTGGGGTCTAGATGTATGGAAAATGCATGGATACCGGTACCAAACAACTTAGATTCAAAATCCTAAAAATATAAATGGGGTCCTGTCAATCTTATAGTGACTAGCAGAACATTTGCAAAGCTTACACCTTTCCTTTAAATACTTCATCAAAATACAACTATAGGCCTCACAAACAATATTAGAAGAAAGGCTTTTGTTGATAGTTTGTTTTCTATCAAATGATTTATGTGTACATGTACTTTCAACTAGAACCCATTTCTGGCAGACAAAAACATCAAACAATTCTTCTGCATGCAAATCTAAGATTCTGAAACAGATGTCATTTGTCATGTTAATAAGAGGTATCTTAATTGTCATCAAAAGTAAACATTGTACAGAGTAAACATTTACGACTGATTCCTGCCCAGTGGTTTCTTTGAAGAAAAAAAGAATGCAGTCACCTATGCTCTGACATCAGCCAATGACTTTTCCAAATGTTGATTTCTATGATGGACAATTAACATACCTCTCACTAACATAAAAGAAATCACAGTTTTCAGAATAAATCCCAAGAAATCTAGACAAGAGCATAGCTCACCTCCACCAATATCTCTATGAGCTGGAGCACATAAGATAGTTGAAGGCATAGAAAAGCTGATACACATCATTTCTTTATTGGGAGCAACATCCCTGACATCATGGATCTCTGGACAGTTCAACCTACAATTCAAGATGTCTTCCACCCTGCTCTGAATATCCTCAGCAGGTTTGTCTGATTTGGAGAAGCCATGGCAATGGATTATAACCTCTGGGATTTTATCTTTGAGTTCTGAAGACACTAGACTCAGTAGAGAAGGGAAGATGTCTAGAAATTCAACGGCAATAGCAGGAAGGTTCATGATAATATGTACTTTGTATTTGAAGCCTTCTTTAGCTTTGATGATCAAGTCTGGTTTTACAATGTCAACTGCAAACTGTCTACCATCCAAGTTTGATGCCTTTAATCTGCTAGAGAGTTTGTTCTGCTTGGCATTTACCTCCAACCACCGGAAGGATTCAGGATTCAAGTCATTAGCATGTACTTCACATCCCTTTTTTGCCGCAGGAATGGCAAATGGCCCAACACCTGCAAACATATCATATACAACGTCAGATGGCTGCAATTTCTCAATGATCCGCTGATGTTCTGTTGATAAGCGGGGATTCCAGTACACTTTGGCAAAGTCAAAGGAATAGGCTACATGGTTTTCTTTAACTGTAACCACAGTATCAGGCTCCCCAGCGATGCACTCCATGTTGAAAAATCTATAAGTATTGTCAATCTCATTGAGTTTGTTGACCACCGTCTTGATGCCTGGAGTCTTCTCCAACAAAACTTCCCCTTCAAGATAAACAAAAACAAAAACAGGAAATGATGATAAGAGGCAAATCATGCAAAAAAGATGAAACAAGGGAAACGCTCTCGGCGGTCTCGCCTGCATTACGCAATTCGTTATGATGAAAAACTGAGGTAGGGACATTATTTATAGGCAGGGTGGCCCATTAGCAGGCCCCCCCCCAAATGAAATTCTTTGAATATAATCATCATTTTTAAGTGAATATTGACAAAGAATCATCAGAATAATTATCTACTATTATTTGTACCAAGATTGATAATTTTCATGAAATATGAACAAATAACAAAAATTGATTTATTAATTCTCATATTTAGTTGTGAAAACATAATCCAAGTCTACTGACCTAAAATGACCTTTGACCTTGACTTTGTGATATGGAATTTGTGTTAATGATTTGTGATACTTGATGACCCTTGGGTACAAGTTTCATGGAATAGGAATGTATACTTTCAAAATTATGATAACAATTCAAAATCTTAGCCTGATGCCACAACATAGTCTAAGTTTGCTGACCTGAAATGACCTTTGACCTTGACCTAGTGGGATGAAATTCAACTCACATGATGGGGGATACTTGATAACCCTTTAATCTAAGTTTCATTGAATAAGAACCTATACTTTCAAAATTATATTAAAAATTCAAAAACCTAACCTCGGGTTAAGTTTTTGATGATGATGCCACAACATAGTCTAAGTTTGTTGACCTTAAATGACCTTTGACCTTGACTTTGTGACCTGAAATTCTCCTCACATGATTGGGGATACTTGATAACCCTATAGGTCAAGTTTCATTGAATAGGACCTTATACTTTAAAAATGATATTAACAATTCAAAAACTTAACCTTAGGTTAAGTTTTTGATGTTGACGCCGTCACCGCCGCCGCCACCAGAAAAGCGGCATTCTTGAATATATATAATAACATGTTCTTTTAACAAAAACAATGCATGTAAGCTTCATGTTCCTAGCAGTCATAGCTACATGACATCGTGACATGCATTGTGAAGTTATTTAAGAAATCATAGTGATCAGATTGTATGATGGGATATTCAATTTGAAAATTAGTTATATGTTTATTGCATGATTTTTCTCACATTCTACAAATTAGAGAAATCAACATGAAAATGAAGGCATTCTAGAATTAAAAACTTATGTAAAAAACAGCTTTTTAACATTAGTTTTTATCCATCCCAGTGTTTAGAGTAACCGCGTATTACACCTTCCATGTTTTTTTCACTTGGTAATTTCAAGATTCTTCTTTCTAGTGGAAGTGATATATATTTGACATCTTATCAATTTCTTTAGACATGGACTATCAGCATCTCTGAAAGTTCAGTTATACATGTTTGTGCAGTATGGACACGCTACCATACAATGTAATTACATGTACATGAACATGTGGGCTATGTCAGAGTGGCTCACAAAGGGCTCAAACATGTAACAGCGACAGGTTTGAATTTTGATTGTACAGATTTGAAAGTCAGCAGCAGCTTAATATTCATTCTTGATCAAAACTATTAATGAAATATTAGTCAGAAAATGTGTTTGAAAATGCTTCAAATATGGCTCAGATTACACCAGAGTGCATCAGAAAACCTTAGAGCCCTTAAAACCAAGCCACAGAGCCTGGCCACAAGAGGCTTTACATGTACAGTATACGCATCAGTTCATACTCATACCTTGTTCCAATTTTACATAAATATTTGAATTTTTGCTTGTGGATCTGTGGATTTGTTTCTATATAAGAAGACTGGAAACTAACTACTGGATACAAAGATTTCTTCTTACCTATCAGCTTTTGATGCTCTAATTGAGCCTGTCTGAGGTTTAGGTGCATAATATGACCAATTCTGCTAAAGCCAGAGGGAACTTCTACACTGTCAGGTAACAATCGCTGAAGCACTTCATGGGCTTGCCAGTCCTTGTAAGTCAGCTCCAAGGTATACTCATGTAATCTCTCCTCCACATCATTCTCCTTCAGTACAGATTGTTGTCTCTCTGTCATTTCTTTTAAATCACACATATTTTGTGGATCCAGGAGAAAGAACTTTTCATTAGGATTGGTCAGAACGTCACGGATGACAGCAAAACGAGGTCGACTGAATGTGGCCAACTTGAACGCCTTGAGGACGTTATGAATGCATCGTTTGTTGACTTTTAAGGCAGGTATGGTTGCGGTTTTCTTGAATGCTTCTCTATTGATGGAATTCGAAGGCACAATGTTTGCTGGGGGTTGGAAAACATCATGAGTGAAGGAACGTATTGAAGCCATTGCTGCTAACCTTCCACTTCTATACTGTTGTGTCCACAATGTTGATAGCAATACCTTGTTCAGCTTTTGAAATATCACCCTTGGACATGCAAACGTCATGGAATAACCTTGCCCAATCATTCATCCACATCCAGAGAAGAAATGAGAAAGCACCTATACATTGCAGAGAAAGTATGACAAGGATTATTTATATGACTAAAATAACTTTAATTAAATTGAAGAGACATTTTCTTAGTTATTGATGACAGAAAAGATTTGTATCATACACAGGCTGTATAGAAACATATTTACAATAATCATATTTAGGGTACATGTATGATTGAACATTTCCTTTAGGGAAAATAGAAATTTCTGATTTTTTTTTATACGTATTTACCCAGACAACCTAACTGACGTATGCAATTTGTGATGCAAACATTGACTTCTTCAAGTTTTCCTTCCATCCAAGAACAATAAAGATCTGGAACCATCTACCAGGCTCAGCAGTCTAAACAAAAGGAACAACCTATTTCAAGGAGGCTGCTCTACCAATCATTAGAATAATGCAGCCACCTGTACATGTATGCTCTCACATAGTTTAAGTTTACTGGCATGGTTTGTACTTGCACTGGACTTGGCATATTTTGCGGTACATTGATGTATCAGTATCATGTATCCCACTATAGCTTCCCGAGTGAGCTGCTAAAGGGATTACTCCATCTAGTATATTAAAAGCTGTCTGTCTAGACAGTTGATTTAAACCGGCAATTTGAAGAAAATTGCATGTTATTTCATGAATCTTTTTATGAGACTGATATTTGACAATACTATAAAGCACAAACATTTACCATTGTTAGTGCTATTTGATGCATCCTTTTTGTTAAAATCCAAAGGCAAAAGTGACGGCTTTATTTTTATTAAGCGTCTGGACACAGAACCCCCCCCCCACCCCCCGCCCGTCATACAGAGAAAATGAGAGAGAACATTGCAAGATATTTCACAGAGTTGTCATTCTGTGTTCGATTGATTGCAACTTCAAAGATTCACAAGTTCTTTCTTCACTGATCTGTTCCTCTCATTTTCTGCCTCTATTATTGAGTATTAATTAAACAAAAATTGATATCAGGGTGGACTTCCCCTTTCAAAAAAACTGAACTCCAAGCTGACAAATTTTTCTGTCAAATCAATAATGTAATTAAATAAAATCATCTTTCCATTGGATTTGGTGCTCATTTTGAACTAGTGCAGCAGGGAATTTGTGACACAGTCAGACATAGACCAAAAATTCTGTCTCTTTCGCTCATTAGCCTCTGATTTGGGTAGGGTCAGCTCCTAAAGAGAGGAGCCGACCCTACCCAAATCAGAGAGAGAGAGACAGAATTTTCGGTCTAAGTCAGAGTCAGACTCAGACATATCTTTTGTCAACTCCCGAGTCCTCCTGAGTCCGAGTCCTGGTTTGATCCATACGTTTTAGGCTTTAGCATTGACCACTATGTGATGCTGGTGTGGTTTGGTCCCCATGCATGAATCTTTGAATTGACCGACTGGCGCCCATCATCATCATCATCATCATCTTGTTCTCCCTCCGATATTTCGGCGATCAGCGATCCCATGGGCCGCAAAGACATACATGATCATACATGGGCATAATTTGGCTACACAGTAAGCTATGATGTGGGACTACATTAGTATTTAATCCGACAGTCTAGTACATTCTAGACCCCTCAATCAACCTTCAGTAAGATATAAGCACTTAGGTATAAATAATATGGGGGAAAAAACTTCACTGCACATGAGAACTCACTAATAATGTCACTTTCTCCTACGTGGTCCCTTGAGGAACGAATATCATGACGTCTGAACTTGGGCTTCGTAGGAAAGTAGGGATCAGTACCCGAGGCTGTACTATATATCCACAGCATTCGATGATTCCGTGGGAGCTGAGCCTGAGGCTAGGCCAGCGTTTTTCAACCGGGGTGCCGCGAGAAAAATTACGTTATTAACAAAAGTTATTTTTTAATAACGTTCATATTTCTTGAAGTGTCTTTCTTCCTCACTCGCAATATTTAGAAACAGGATGAGTGCCTGAATACCTGCAAATTTTGGCAACGAGGTGCCCGAATATCCTTTTATTATTTTTTTTCCTTATTTTTGTTTAGAGTAATGGGTCAATTTGTTATGAATGATGACAAAAGCCATGCTCCCTGGGAAGAAAAAAAAACAGTCAGAGGGTTAAAGCTCATTAGTAGCTTAAGCCTATGCATGCTGTATTTAACATTTTGTTTAAAAGACAATTTTGTTTGTATGAAAAGATACTTTCGTTTAACAAACTGCATAATAAAATAATTGTGAGCACTTCAGACTAGGCAATGAGCACGCGTTATACATTTGCAACTAAATCACATATGTCATTCTGAGGAATTATGTAATTACACTAATTCATGTTACTTCTTTTCATTAACATACAATATTCCCCTCATATTGATATTTTTTGCATACGTGCAAGGAAATAATCATACTGGTGACAAATAGAGAGAGAGAGAGAGAGAGAGAGAGAGAGAGAGAGAGAGAGAGAGAGATGAGAAGAAGGTAGAGAGAGAGAGAGTGTAGGAGGGAGAGAGAGACAGGCCAGCAAACGTACTCTTTCAACCCTGTTCAACACGACGATGAATGTAATGCACTTTGTATCTTGTGAAAAGGCGCTTCATAAATGAAATGTTATTAATTTATTATTATCATTAATATGAAATAAAGACGAGATTTCTCCCACTACCCTCTCTATCTACCAATTACTCTCTTTCTCCTCCTTTATTTCTCTCTAACTTATTCTACCTCTCTCTCTCTCTGCCTTTCTTTCTTTCTCTTGCTCTCTCATTTTCTCTCTCTCTCTCTCTCTCTCTCTCTCTCTTCCTTCTCTTTTTCTTTCCCTTTCTCTCCCTCCTCTCACTCGTTGATGCATCTCTATGTTGGCTATGATGTGATTGTAAATTATGAATTATTATTTTTTTTCTTTCTTCAAATTGCACCCAAGACTTAAGGTTGGATATTAAATAAAACTAAAAATACAAACAGAACAGTGGTTAGGAATAATTTACACTAAGTCAAAGAAACTATAGAGTCGAATGTATTATCAATTATTTATGTTGCCTTATATATATTTCTTTACACGCTGTATAATGTACATCCCATGCAATTCAGCTGTTGAGCTGCCATGTGGTTTTTAATAAATAACTTTTCAATTCAATGTACTTTGTGTACATCCCCGACAGGCGATATTTCAATTACCCATATAAGAATGGAATCATCGATCGATCAGATATTGCGGGTGCAGGAGTTTGATTCTATTATCAAAGCTCACTGAACTGTTGTATGGTACATATTTTATCGTTCACAAAGAAGTCCAATATGGGGTCATGATAAACGGATCATGGTTGAATTATATTGTTGCGATGACGACGCGTGCAGGCAGAGATTCTTTAATTTGTATTTGATTGTACAGGGTGTGACAAAACACGATTTTTTTTTCGGGGGGGGGGGAGGGGGAGGGTGGAGTTCACTGTGACAGGATCATCGACAGCTCTTTCACGTTAAACGGAAAGTCCCCTCTGTCATCAGGCGTAAGTAAAAGGATTAAAAAGAGGGCAGAACATGCATTTAATTTAGGACAATTTGCAACATTTGCATTTAATAATGTGATTTTATACTTGTTGGCGCTTTTTGTTGCCATTATATTTTCAGGAAAAAAAGGATGGCAAGGATCATCATTTCGGTTCCTTTGTCACGATACACGTGAAATCACTTTCACAAGGACAACGAAACTTTGATAGAGCAAGGTAGTCAAAATTAGCTGACATGAGCTTCTTCTTCATAATCGTCATACTGTCACTCTTGAAGTCTACATCGATCTCCCATTATCATACACAAGATTATACGAGGTTTGAAAATACTCATTGACACTTTTGATAGATTATAATTCCAAATAACAAATAGATAAAATTGATCTTTGCACATTATCCAGTTGAAGAGTATTGGTTGTTTGGTTGTATAAGTTTACGTCATTACTTGATTGAAAAAAGTATTCATAAAAAAATATAATGATGCTTTGATTTTATTCTCCTATAGATCTGGAATTTGTTTAATACTCGAGGCCAGAAAATCTGTGATTAAAATTATCAGTAAATTTAATTCTCAACAAAACAGCAGTGTGCATTGTGATTCCACAATAACGTATTCATACAAAAAGTACTATATGATCATTAACTAATAATTTGATGAGTTATTCTAAAGACTATTATGGTAGGCACAATATAATGTGATGTACTGTAAATATAAATGATAGATTTTCTTGTATATTTTGCACCAATCTACCAATACACATAAATTTCAGGCCTTTATTTTTCAAAAAGTGCAAATTCAATTAAGAAAATTTCAAACCATTATTCTAGAATTATTATGATTTAAAGTTAAGAAGCACCATGGTATAACATATTCTAAACAAATTTTACACTCTTTCTACTTAAATACAATGTGCAAAGTTCAAAATTATCATGTTATTGCTACATGTGACCTTTGAGTTACGAATCATCATCTACATGATCTATGCGAAATGTAATTTTTATCGTTCAGGATATTGTTCTATCAAATCCTACTTTTTTACGCGTCCTCAAATAATTGCTGATAATATCTTATGGCACACTGTATTCATATAATTTGGTTCTCGCGCACCCGATATTCGGGCATTATCTTTACCACACAGAATGCTGCAATAGTCAGGTGCTAATAAACAAGCGAATACGAAGCTTGGCTGCTATCTATTATTGAGTGGAGAGCTAGAGAGCGTGTACATAGATCAAGAGCAAGATGATCGCCTTGTGAAGACGACTTCCAATCGATCAATAAGCGAGGAACCTTGGGCCGTGAAACCTCAACCACTAGATGTTTACCTAGCTATCTCTTCTTTAATTAATGATACTATGTATACTTGTCTGCATGGGAATAACACACGTAAAGCATATACGGTAAACATAATAATGTTGTGAAGAATTATAATTCACTATATACTTGGCCCCTTTGGTGTGATTTCTCTATCAATATTGATTGGAACCTCTTTACGGGAGCACTGATCACAATGATAGCATAATCATACTGGACCTAATAGTTTGAACATCGAATGACAAGAGCAAGGTATGTATAACTATATAAGACTCAATTATATAGCATTTATTTGAAATTTTTTTTTTTACAGTAAATACTCAGTACATAAAGAAATATATTATATATTTAAAATGTGTTTAGCCTTTACATCCCCATTATGTCGGATTGTGAATACTTGCTCATGATATAGGGGAATATCCGTGTCATCAGAAGAAAGAAAATATATGAAGAAATATATTTTGTCTACGTCTCGAACAAAATCTTTGTAACTAGGTCTATTATTTTGAAATATATCAGTATTCCCTGTATGACTTTGTAACAGCCTCAGTTATGATGAAAATATCAATATGATTCCGGTTCATAATTATCTTCCATCATTTATATCGACCGACTTAAAGGTACTATGTCCCATTTGCAGGCCCAAAAAATGAAAAGGTTAAATTCCAACGGCATTGAAAAGATAATACTAATTTAGAACTTCCCTAACAAAAAAAAAAGGGGGGGGGGCTTGAAAATGTCTTTAAGTGGGAAAATAACGACTATTAGTTGTCGAATCGACTTTAGTGCTACGTGCCAAAAGTGCTAATAGTCTGATTTCAGACCATTGTACCGAATGGTTGTACGTTTTGTGCTGCGCAAAGATTCAATCAGTTTAATTTTGGCCATTACAAGAAGTGGGTTATTGATGTAGACAAATGCTCATGTACCCTTTACAGCTCATTTTATGTATGTTATTACCAAAGAAGAAAAAAGCCAGTCAGTCACTCAATAGTGTCTGACAGTGAAGTCTAGCAAGTAAACGGGTTTCCTTGCATAATTTGAATATTAGGACACTGCTAACGTTTAAATTTCACAGATAGGACATACATGACATATTCATAATTCCTGCAAAGTTCTACAGAATTTGATGTTGGCTGCAAAAGTGACATAGTATCTTTAAGGAACTGGCTAAAAATTGGGCTTTCACAATTTCATTTTTGAATTTACTTAAATTCATTTGTTTCTGTTATGTTGTTCCAGGTGGGAATAGCTATCACTCATCCTTTTTCAATTTGAGAGATAAACCAGCTAACATAAAGATATCTTCTAAATTGACTGCACGAAGTTATGGATATAGTAAACAGGAATGGACAAGGACAACTGATGATCTTGAGGAACAACTGCCATCCACTTGCATTATGCAATAACATTTAAACACAAGAATATCTCGATAGAGATTTTCGAACTATTTGTGTAGGATTGTATGAAAGAACCCAACTATGAAGCGAAACAGTCTAAGCAGTGACAAAGCTGAGCTTCTTCGGAATATCTCATTCAGTCACCGAATTGATCCTTCAGTCGAGCTACCAAACCAAATACCTGTTACTTCAGAGATTACCAAGTCCTCTGCGATATGCAACGCGACAGTGAAATGGAAGTCTCGATTATCAACAGGTCAGGCTCCAGACAGTAACCTTCTCATGGATAGGCCTACACCGTCATCTCCTACCAAACGAGCAGGAGCATCGAATCATCAGGAAACCAGAGAGAAGAATCCTGAGGTAGTTATCACCGCAGTCGGCTCTCAGTCCAATGTCCATGGTGATGGCGGTGGGTTGATGATGAAAGATACCAAACCTCCCGATGTAGACAACCTCAGTCAGAATTCGGTCTGGACCAGGCACTCTGCACATGGATCCATTCAGGGTTCTAGACCAGATTCCAGACATGGATCGAGACCTAGCTCCAGGAACTCGCTGGCCTCAGGTCGAGTGGCATCCGCACTCCTCGCCATGGGAACGGGGGCATCATTCACTGAGTTACCTAAAGGAGGGATTGGTACTGATGGCCAATCTCAGGTGTCAAGGGTCAACTCTGTGGACAATCCCCTCCTGGCTGCTATCCCGTATCTACCAGTCAAACTAGCATGGATCTTTCTCTTATTCAACATTCTTGTGCCGGGTTTGGGTGAGCCAACTCACAATTAATTTCTCAATTTGTTTTTGTTTTTGATTTCCTGTCCTATAAGTTATACAGTAATCCGCAAACATTCACAAGTTTATTATACTAATAGGCTACAGGGGTGCAAACAGGATTGTCAGAGGGGGAACTGGGGAAGGTCCAAGAATTATGATTTCAGAAATCTGGTGTGTTCTTCCAGATTCGCTCAGTATGCAGGGTATGAGTTGGGGTAAGATTAAACACAAAATATTACAGAGATCCTAGCCAATAACTTCCCTTGTGAAAAAAAGAAAAGAAAAATGTCTAACTCATGCACCTTATAAATTCCATTTAATTCGCAGGGCGTACTATTTCTAGCTTCATTATGTATGCACTTTGTACATGTTTGGATCGCTGGCATGTGTCTATACACCCATAGACTATAAGCATGCCATTGGGAGCATGCTGTGAGCACTTAATGTAATTGCATCACTAGAATTCATCGATTAATCACGATATGAAAGAATTATGAGCCAGTCATAACTTTATTAAAAATTTATTACGCACGGAGTCGTAACAATTTGTGCTGCCCAAGGAATTAATGAAATTTAACGTCAGAGATCTAGGATTCATAATAATTTTATCTAAATGATATATGCGCTACTGCCAAGCAATATGATTGGGGGAGGTGGGGCGGGGGTGTCGCTGCTTACGTTCATTAGCATAGCCAAAGGGAGACGGACAGGTTGATGAAAGAGGTGTCGTATAGTCGAGTGGTTTAAGCAGTTGACTTGAAATACAAAGGTCGTGGGTTCGATCCCCGACACAACAGTAACGTCCTTTGGCAACGTTTATCTGCAATTGCCACTCCACTACCCAGGAGTGAAATGGGGACCTGGTTTGATGACGAAAGCATTTGTGTTGGTAATTGTCATATGCCCTCACGGTGACCATTATGGTAGGAACACTCCCCAGGGAGTGGAGATGGTGCACATAGTGCGTGCATGAATCTGATGACCGGGGTTATAATATCTGTAAAGCGCACAGAGACAGTATTTCGTATTAATGTATACATCAAGATTATTATTATTATTATTATTATTATATATACTTGGTAATTATTATTAATAATCGAGATTTTGTGATTTGTAAATGGCGGTGTATCATTATACGGTTTAGTCATCCCTACACATTATGGCTAGGGCTGCCTCTCCAACATGAAAGACCGGCTACGCCACTGGCTCCAATATGAGTGACGCATATCGGAGATATGGTAGCAATATTTAATAGAAAAGACTGGTAGGTTTAGATGAGACATGTACAGCACCTGTGATAAATAACAAAACAAAATAATAACTGACAAAACAAACCAAAAATTGTGATTTAGAAATGTTTTCAATCCTACATTTCTTCTTTTACATCATTGTTCTGTTTACTTGGGAGAACATGCTCTGTCACATACCCCTTGCATCAAGCATGCCAATCACAAGCGAATCAATATCACATTAGAATCCTCACATTATCTCATTGAAATTTAACCATACAAACAAACAGTAACAATTTGACTTGTTAATGTCGCTGTATTCAATCCAGATAGCAAAATGATGGATTCAAGACCGACCAAGAACAAATTTGAGTGTCGTCGAAAAGAACAAAGGGTAGAATTCGTTGCTAAGATTTAGAAGTTCACCCCTCTATTCCCCTCTGAACATATTATCATCTAATGAACATTCTCACTATAAAATTTTCATGAAAATATTACAGATTTTTAATGCTTGTATTCTGGAGTTATCCATGATTCCATCGTAATACCTATGTTAAATAAACATTTAAAAAAAATTACTTCTGTATGGTGATCATCGACTAGTAACATCATTTATTCACACCATCTTTAACAGATTTCATGGAAGTAATTTATAAAGAGGCCTACATCATGTATAATTCAACTGTAATCAGTAATGTGAGTTTGGACTAGAAGCTGTTCCGATCACGTGAATAGTCTGGTTGTTATGGTGATATCAAACAGCTTGCGGGGATACTGATGGCTTCTATTTGGTCAGCATTGATTAGGTTGATGCTGAGATGTGTTTGTATGGAATAGGTTACGAACACGTTTCACGCGCCAGCCCTTGATGGGATTGTATCTAACAATCAGCTAAAACCAACGCTTCACGATAATGTTTATGATTTCAAAGAATATGGGTGATAAAACTCAAACTTCAAAAGCGTTAGGTACATGTAAAATCAGAATACTTTGATTTTTAAAGCTAATAATGTCGGATCTGATATCTACTTCTGATTATATTTTTTGGGGTACTAAAATCATAAATGTAACATTGTGCTGTAATGTCCATCTATTATGCTGTATCATCATAATGACGTATAACAAAATGATTCACAAGACTGTACAATTCAGCCTTCAGCCGTTCAACGTAATTTTATTGAGCACTTTAAATTGAAAAAAAAACCCTATACAAACAAATACAAAACGAATGCTAATTACAGCGCATGAGTTTCCAGTCTACAAGCTGCATACCATCCTATACAAGACACAATTATAACGGGATGACATATAATTCTAATTTGTTATTATTATTGATATTATTATTGATAATTATCTTGATCTTGATTGTGTACATATACAGGTACAGTTCTAGCAGGTATCAGTATGTTATGCTGTGGGACTATGCAACCCGCTAACAAACAAGACGACGAGATGGGATTGTGCTGTACAAACATCTTCGTAGGCGTGTCACAACTCTTCACTGTAACCTTCCTGCTGATTGGCTGGATATGGAGTATCACGTGGGGTGTCTACATGGTCGTCTTCGCACGTAAGTCTTATCTCTTTGCTTAATTTGTCCGCCTAATTAAAGTGCATACAAGTGCACATGAATGCCCATGTAAATATGATTTATGTACATCACGATAGCAACTACTTTCAAAAGTTAACTTAAGGCAAATTCAATAGCCCAGTCCATCACCTTAGACACGTGCCAACATTACACTGACGTATTACGTAATCTCAACATGATTTCTTTGGGTCACACAATAAGGTATGTATTGACTTTGCCCTTGAGCTCAATTTTTGAAAGTAGTTGGGATTGTGTTGAATAAACAAATAACTCATTTTTACAACCTACCGCAAGGAATGGCCGAAATACATGTACATGACTTGTATGTAGCTAAAATATAACGAAATGTTGTTTATAATTGTATGTTGTAATAATACAAATATCTGTGCTTAAAATAATATCGTAAATGCATTTATCTAGAGATAGGTGTACGTATTGGAATATTATTTCGGTTTCAATTTCAATGTCAACGATATACTACAAAGGCAAAGCATAATAAAACATATATCTAGTACACACATGTATAATGAAATGCATAAGTTGGAAAAAACAGTCGCATACACATATGTTATTGGTATTTCATTTATGCAAATAAGGTCATATCTGTAATTCACTATTTAATACCTGAAGCCTAAATGTGGATTCTTTATGTAATCAGAGAATATAAGTCTATTAGCAAAAGTTTTCTTGGATGGGGACTTTACGGCAATAGGTTTATTCTGAAAATATAGTCATTTAAGAATAAGAATCTTGGTGTATTATGTTGCTCACAAGATTATCCCTAATAATATCTGCTATGGACTTGTACGTCGATTCTTGACAGCCTGTTTGACATGATTGACTTCTTTCCACGATGGTCTAAGGTGTGGATGACTGTCAATCATTGATGTAGCAATGTTAAATAGATCTGAATTGTGAATAACTCGAGAGACATAGTGAATGATTCTACCAAGAGAGAATATATCTGACTGGATGCTGCTATACTCCCCATCTAAGATGTATTCAGGTGCAAGATGTTGGTAGATCACACCCAGTTTGTAGCCTTCCATCTCATGATCGGTCAGATTACGGTTTTTATGTGGCATGGTGACAGTGGTGACGTTACCCATATCAATGATATAAGCCTTCCATCTGTCGTCTCTATGGAGTAGGACATTGTTTGGTTTAATGTCATTGTGAAGGAGGTCTCTCTCATGCATGGCATGGACTCCTTCGGTGATGTCAACAACGATGTTCAACCACTCTTGATCTGACAATGCAGGGTTCTTGGTCTTGATGGCCTTACTTAGTGGGTAAACGGTTCCTGTGCTTTTGTCACCAAGGAACTCGACAACGAGACCGGGACAACTGGCATCTTTGGTGTAACCATGGCACCTTGGAAATGCTGGGTGTTCCCCTAGGAGTCGGTGGACTGCCACCTCCTTCATAGTCCTGGAATGATTTAAGGATATTACCCTATTTACGTCTTCTTTGTTGACTTTCTGGTCTTCGTGTATGCCTTGGACCTTCACAGCCACTGCATCGGCTCCAAGACGCTTCATAAAGACCACTCCGAATGTACCCTTACCGATCGGCTTGGTGTCCTTGGTGTCCCAAGGTTCAAGTTGCGATTCCACTATGGTCGGAATATCTTCTGGAGCTAGCAGTGCCATGATGGCTCTATCGACCTCTGGCATATCGCTCGTTTCTAAGGATCTTTTGTTTGACAATGCACCCTGTTGAAACCTGAGAGAGCGATATGAGGGAATTCATCAATAAGAAGGAAATAATAGAATGTCTACATATTATTTATCCTTTGATTGATTTTGCTTTGGATTTGTTCTTGGTCTTTCAGTAACCAGGGTAAACTCGTTCTTCGCCATTTGGGGCTCTGCTTGATGACAGTTTCCTGAAAATATTGACAAATGAAATCACAAAACTCATGAAATACAATTCACAAAATACATTCTAAAATGCATCCATTGCGACCTAACCTTCACCATGCATGCCGATGAAACATTTTGTAATATCATCTTGACCATGCACTGACTGTCTTTCGGTAAAGTTAGAGTTATATGTTTACGACATACAGAGACAGACATGCCTTAATCTAACACGAATATGTGTAAACTTACATTGATATATTATACCGGAGCTTGGTGATCATAAGATCCTGTGTTTTTATCTTGAATCTGAGTGCTTCAGTTGTAGAGTCGGACCCTTCTTTCTTTGGTGTTCTGGTGAAGAGAAAGAGAAACAATGGCGTGAGAAGTTAAAACAATAATATAGAAATGCGCCCAGCTCAAAGAAAGTAAATGACGCAATAATGAATGTAGGCCAGAAGGTTTTTTTTTCAATGGGGAGGAGGTAAGGTCTGCCTAATTTAAAATTACTACATTCATTTGTATAATAATTTATGATATTTAAAATCATCTTTGAACATCATTGAGATTGAGTAACAAATCATATCGTACACGATCATTAATGTTGGAAATTGCATTATTCATGTTATGGGCAAAAATGTGTTCATATCCTGCTTTGTGCACACACTTGATATCCATTAAAGGTGGATAAAATAATAATTTCATCTAGCATTCTATCAATTACCAAAATGAAAGGAATTAGGGGGTTTACTGATGTGGGTATTCAATGTGATTAAAGTACTCTAAACGATAAACACGTATTTGCACAGATACTCTGGCTTAATTATGAGGATGATAATTATCTGCACACAAAAATTGTCAACCAGTGATATCACTGTTTTACTATACCTAGATTGTGCAACAATAATCTATTATTGAGTTTTGTAGTTCGTAAAGCTGCAGACATCATTCTTCACTATGGTGTAAACGTTTATGGACTTACCCTAACCCCATGGACAAGAATGATGGCGCTCTATCGGAAGTCTATGAAAGAAAAACGTGATACGTTGCGTAAACATTATAACTAGCGTTTCTTTTGGAAATTACAATACTCATCTGAATTTCTCCGATCTTCGTTCAGTTGTCTTCTTGCAATGTTGTATGGTTCATCCATCTCTAAACAATTTTCTTTATCATGCGGGGATTCCTTTTACTATATCAAAAAGGTAAAATAGAAAATATTTTAGCCTTATGCGGATGAAGAGCGCGAGCGTAATGGGGACAAACTTGTGTCTGTAAATTCGCGCGGGTGGCAGAAGGGCGTTAGCTCGAATTTCAGGTAAAAAATGATGCTCTAAGCAGAAGGGCGTTAGCACTAAATCACCTCAAACTTTTATAAAACTGACTTATTTCCGAAAAAAAATTGTGGCCGTGTTCTACTATAACATTTCTATTAGTCTCTTAAGTTTTAAATCAATTTTCGGCACGGAAAGTAGTTTAAATATAAAACAAATCTTTAAATGCAAATAATTCGAAAAGTAGATTTCGAGTCGCTCGCGCGCTTACGCCCTTCTGCCACCCGCGCGACTTACCGCTGACAACTCTGAGTTCATCACATCCTTGACCTGTTGTTCTAGTTTCCAACATCGCTCTTTCATTTCCTCGTATGATCTCATTATCATTCCGATGTCCATTTCCTGATCGACTGAGGTGATTAGTCCAGTGGAAAGCCCAGCTGCCGTCAAAATCTGACGGAAATTCTACAAGAAAAGGAACATTTAGAATAGTCTTCGAATAGAAAGGTGTCCACAAAATGTATATTCGTAAAAGTACTCAATTGCCTAATAGGCATTTCCCGATCCGACTGAAACAGACAGTCAATTATTTTTAATAATCATTTGAGTGATGGATGACGATACCTTTCACCACTTAATTTAGATTTGAAGTACGGAACACATTGATCAGATGTGATTACATTTTAAAAATCAACACATGACATTGCTTGCTTAAAATTGCATGTTTGTTCGGGTTGCTTTCAAATGAAAATCAATGTTGACTCCTCCAAATTACAGTACATGTTTAATGTTCTATGTTCTGTTAATGTTTAATCACAAAAGGGAAACAAATTAAAATAGAAAAAGAGGGAGGAAACAAAGAAACAAACAAAAAGTTGTGTAAGATTTACCTTAAGTTCATTCGATAGTCTTTTATTCTTGCGATCAGCATCTTTGCAGTGTTTCTGAAGTGAGATCAATTCTTTGTTCCTTTCGTTGAGTTCTCCTTCCATTCTCTGCATCACGAGATTCAATCAAGCACTTTTCTTTATGTTTGTCAGTTTGACAGTAGCATAATTATGTTATACGCTGTTTAGCATTTTTAATAAGCATTAAAATATTTTGTCCCCATTAGGTTTCTAATTGGTTTGTTTATTGACATGATTGACTTTATGTCTTGATGCAACTTTGACAAGTCTTATACTTCTACAAAAATATGTAGCCCCGGATGTGAGGGAGGGGGGGGATATCGCCATCAGTTTCGAGCGATAGCAAGAAAGCCACTATAAACAAACATCGAATGAAATGTTTGTCTGAAATAATATTAAGTAATTTTGACATACCCAAAGGACAAGGGATATTAAAGTGTCTAGTTTGACGTTTTCCAGTATTTGCTCTTAAGAATTTTAAGATAAATATTTGTACAATTCAACCATTTCCAATTATTACTATAAATATTGAATAAGACCTTTCCAGAACGAGAAAAAACAACATTCAAATTTGATTTGTACATCAGCAACTTTTTCTGACAGTGGCGTATTATTATAGTATTATTTATTTATTTATTTATTCATGTCTTCTTTATTAAAGCAGGGTGGTCCCATTCAAGCCGCAAGGCCTGCTTTCCAAGGGAGCCCTGCTGTAACAAACAAATCACATTTCAAATATCTTACAATACACATAAAAATACACAAAATATACAATAAAAACATAATATAAACAAACTATAAAACATTTCATACAAAGTAGATGAAAATGGAATTAACCCACTTAAATTTCACGGATATTTCGTTTAAAAATGGGTAGTGAGGCGGAACATTTGGTAAGAATGGGTAGTGAGTTGAATAACTTTGCTGCTGTGTACGAGAAGGTCTGTTTTTTAAATCGGTTCTGGGTTTGGCAAGGTACAATTGGTGCATTGAAACTGATCTCGTGGGATACGGGTTAGCACTTTGAGGTAGAGCTTGTTTTAAATAAACAGGAGCAAGATTATTCAGGATTTTATACATAAGTACTTGATAATTGTATTCAAAATCTGTGTTTGACGGATTGCAACCTTAAAGAATTTAACATATATTGTACAGGCGTATAATAATCTGCATCTAATACTAAACGACAATATTTGTTTTGACATTTCTGTAGTTGCTTTAAATCTTTCATTTTCAGTGATCCCCAAACAGTTGAACAATAATCAATGTGAGGAAGAATTAAAAAAATAGTATAAATGAGTAAATACACGTTTTGTCAAACAGTGCTTAATCCTCCGCATACATATATAGCGAGTTCATAATCCTTTTAACAACATCATTGACATGGGAAGACCAATCTAAGTTCTGATTTACAATAACACCCAGATATTTAAATTTCGTTACATTTTCTATAAGTTTACCATCCATTTTTATCTGTAATTTGACTGGATTCTTCTTCCTTCTACTTGAAAATAACATAACTTTAGTTTTGTCTGTGTTAACAACTAGTCCATTTTCATTCATTCATTCACATAAAACTAGTATGTCGTTTTGTAACTGGGTTTGAACAGCTTGTACTCCATAACCAGAGGAGAAAATGGCAGTGTCATCTGCGTACAAAGAAATATTAGTATTTAGTATTACTTAGTCCAGTCATTAGAATAGGGGTACAGGTCATATGATAGGTGGATGAAATGCGATGGAGCAGTGCAACCTACCATCACTTTTCCACCTGCTTTTCCCTCTCACAGTCCCATTTCTACTTCTCAATTTAGTTCCTTTTGTCATTTGATGAGGGAGGGGGTGGGAGCACGCGCCCCATTTTGTGACTTCCACGTAGCCATAGATTGTCTGCATGCTTTCAGATGTAAGATTCATTTCTATATTAAGTAGTATTCTCTCCTGATAAACAAGGCTTGACAATGGGTAAGTTTTGCATATAATATATAGTAATATACAAATATTTACCAAGCTATATGTTTGTTATTTTGCGAGTATTCTTTGATAGGTTTGCTCATCATCCTTTAATTTTTTGTATTAAATTTCAATTTTATTTCTATTGTTCAATGGAAAATGTGTGCTTTGCTCACATTTTACATACACATTGATATACATAGATAGCATAGCAAATATAGATATCACATCGTACTATGATAACAAATAATTGTACCTACCAGGCACTCATGCTGTGCAGAATCTGTTTGAACCATCAATTCTTTATTTTTCTTTAGAGCTATTCCCGCGATTCTCTTTATATCTTCTAATTCATCGTCCAATAGTTGTTGGTCAGTCTCAAATTTCTGAAAATAATGCATAATGTATTTATTATATATAGCATCCTGTAATGGAGTTTGGCCATAAAATAATATATGCGACTTTAAATTTGAATTAGGCAGTTCCTGTTATATAATGCAGAATACTATGACATTATGCTCTATGACCCTTGAATGAATATGGAATAAATGATGTAGAAGTGTTTATGTAATTAATTTCAATCGAATAAAATTTAATTTTGATTTTGTGAAAATCATAAATTGTTGCCGGAAAAGCTTTGAACAACCGACCGTGACTGCAATTTAAAAGTTTATGAAAGTTTCATAAACACAACGAAGTGTGGTCTTCAATTCATTTGTACTGTTATAAATTACTATAAATAGAAATCATTATTTTTTGTATAGGCCTACCTTTAGTTTAAAGTAGAGACCAGTGTTTTCCTGTTCCATTTCAAAATAATTCTTTTCAGAATCTTGTAGACTCTTCAATGTATCAGTCAGTTTATCAGACGAAAGCTTCGGAATCAATTAGAACAAAACACGCTTAATGTGATTTATCAAAGTCCTTATAACATACTGCTTCTGTAATACAAATTATGCTAATGAGAGAGTTTTTGCTTAACATCAATAACATAAATAAAGGAGTGATTGCAATCACTCTCAGATTTGCAGTGAGTGGGGCAAAAATTGATGTGCAGATGTATACGATACAACTTATACTATCATAATAATGGGATAAGTTTGAGCCTTTATACTATCATAATAATGGGATAAGTTTGAGCCTTTATACTATCATAATAATGGGATAAGTTTGAGCCTTTATACTATCATAATAATGGGATAAGTTTGAGCCTTTATACTATCATAATAATGTGATAAGTTTGAGCCTTTATACTATCATAATAATGGGATAAGTTTGAGCCTTTATACTATCATAATAATGGGATAAGTTTGAGCCTTTATACTATCATAATAATGGGATAAGTTTGAGCCTTTATACTATCATAATAATGGGATAAGTTTGAGCCTTTATACTATCATAATAATGGGATAAGTTTGAGCCTTTATACTATCATAATAATGTGATAAGTTTGAGCCTTTATACTATCATAATAATGTGATAAGTTTGAGCCTTTATACTATCATAATAATGTGATAAGTTTGAGCCTTTATACTATCATAATAATGTGATAAGTTTGAGCCTTTATACTATCATAATAATGGGATAAGTTTGAGCCTTTATACTATCATAATAATGTTTCAATGTGATTTGATGATCATCGTCTCAAACACGCTCAATAAATTAAAAGAAATTATTGCTAAAAACGTAATGTTTACCCCGACTGGTGTTTTATTTGCAGAACTCAAGACTGCTTGTCCGGTGGTGCGCCAAAATTAACAACTCGTTAAAAAAAGATTATTCATAAGATTTGTAATATTACAGGCTTGATAATGGTTGGAAAGTACGTAGAACACAATAATATCATGTAGAGAAAATCGCATGTATAGTATATATACATGTAGAACAAAAGGAGTTCAGAAGAATGAAAGCAGTGATGAAATATGAAGCTTGAAAAAGAAGAGTGACAAAATATTGATACTTTATTTTATATAGTTCCGTTACTTTTAATTGATGTCGGTATTCGTCTTTTTCAGCCTCCAGAGTAGAAAGAGTTTTCTCCAGTTGATTGACTAGTTTCTCCATTCCATCCGACTTTCGACCCCAGTGCTTCAAGATAAGCAGTATCCCATTATTCCAAGAGGAAAACATTTTACACACACAAATTCTTTGAAGGGATAGATTATTTCTCGAATATCAGTATTTTTCGAATAAATCAGCCTAATTTATGCAAAAGAAAATTTGCAGAGGTGCAGTCTAGTGTCACTGGTCCATGATTAAAAATGGTATGGGGTTAGAATCCAATACGCTTCACTAACGTCCATTGGAAATAACTGATCTACATTTTGCTACTCTACACACCCAGGTGAGGATGGGTAGTATTGACAGTGTAATGATATTTCAGAAATCCTTCGTGTTTGCCATGACCATTGTCCTGCATACTTGCGTGAACAGTGCTAATTATGGTTGGAATAATGTCATGGGAGTGGAGATGGTGCTCATGAAATGGTCCGGGCTTAAAGAAGAGTGACAGGGAGGGGGGGGGGTCTAAAGTAAAACTGTAAAGTGGGTTAATATAATACGCTTCATGTAAAAAATAGCTGAGTAGTAAGTAGTCATGAACAGTGAGAAGCTGCGAGAAAAAAAAATTGTCTGTGAGGACTGATTTTAGGTTCGACTTGAATCAAGACCTTCATACCTCTATTTGCGACGTCATCTCCTTCTTGATCTCATCTGATCGATTCTTCTCTTCTTTAATAGCCTCAACAGCATCATTCTTTATGTGCGATAGTGTTAATTCCATTTCCTGCAAAGTGCATGAGAACAAAATTAGTTGTCATATTTTAAATTTGATGAGATAGGTGTTGTGAGTTTGTTATACGCCCAACCCCCCCCCCCTCACAACACTATATTATTATACTATAATTTTGTTTAGTTTCCTCGGTCCCCATATATTATGTAATATTTAAAGAAGATAATGAGAATCGGAGAAGCAATTCGTTTCAGTGTAATTGAAACTTACAGTAAAGGCTACATTATCATTACAGATATCTGATGATAAGTGAGCTTCAACATACCTTTAATTGAGACTCAAATTGTTTCTTCTCCAGCTCAGAGCGTGTGATTTCTTCTTGGAGTTCGGCAATGCGAATCGTGTAATTTACATTTTGGTCATTAGTAGCCTGTGAAAAAAAAATGGCGCTAAATGATATAACTTCCAATCTCCTTCATGACATTACAAAATGAGGCAGAGAAATAATTCCTCCCCCTTGAAATGGAAAGTTACTGAATGTTATCTTCATGGATCATGGACTTGCAACGTTGTTCAAGTGTTTAAGAATTTGCTATCCTTTTCTGACAATCTTGGATCCACCATGTTATAATGATCCAAGTATTCATGCAGAAATGGTGATACTGATTGATACATACTGAGGATCCCTTTGTATTGAAATACTTTGATAACTCTTTAACTCACTTCAAGTTGTGCTGTCAAGTCATCAGCCAGTTTTGTTGCCTCTTGATATTGTGTCTCCATCTTATTGATATGCTCGCTGTTCTCTGACTGTTGTTCTTTCATTCCCTGTGATTAATTAAGAATGTACACTCAATTATTTCCTTGACATGAGATTATTCCATCAAGTTCATTTTCGTGAGATTATTTCATCAAGTTCATTTTCGTGAATTACAATACTTTGGCTCTCTTATAGAATGCCAAAATTGAGAAATCTTCTTTTACCATCTTCCAAACTACAAACCGCGTTTGATTGCACAAACTTGCTGTTGACGTTAATGTCTGAAAACAGATTGTGGATATTACAAGAACCGTTCCAGGTACGGTCAGGACTTGTACTAAATATTTTTCAAATTTACAATTATTGATGCATCGCAAAAATATTCATAGTCTAGCAAAGTACCGGAAAACATATATACATTTTTTTTCAGAAATAGATTCACTCTTTTGAAATTTATAGTCAGAGACAGTCACGGTAACAAAGATGGGAACGTGTGCAGGAAAAAAGTGGATAAATAAAACTACTGTACTTTTAGATCTGAAATCAATATAGTCTCCTTTTCCCTGGTCAGCATTAGCTCCTCCTTCCTTTTTGAAATTGATTTTTCTGCCTCCTCGACTTTCAAATGCAGTGACTATTATTTAGAGAAAGAGAAAGAGAGAGAGAGAGAGAGAGAGAGATAGGGAGAGAAATAGAGAGAATTATTATCCTATGATATAAAATTGGATAGACAATAGATTATTGACAATTTTCGCGCATTGTCTCTCGAAAGTATAGAATAATAAAGAGTATGCTATATTGCTTCATTGGACAACCATGAGTGATTGTCGTCCTAAATATGCTTATTACCAAGCCGAATATACCAATGTATACATGAACAACAACAAACAAAATTAATGAAGAAGAGAAGAAAAAAAACGAAAAAAAAAACGGGCTTTTCTTGCTTGAGAATCTTTCACTAGAGCTAAAATTCATTAATGATGAATCCATCAATATGAAACATTATTTATTAAATTCATGTAAAATGAAGAGCCAGATAATAATTTGACGGGGAAAATGGTAACTCATTCAATTTTTACGTACTTTCATACTAACAAATATTAAATATGTTGAAAAATATACATGTATACATTTCTTAATAATAATTCTAAATAATCTTAATAGTGGATTATCCTTTAACCTTTATTCTGAGGTCTCTTCGTTTGACCTTGCTCCGGAAGTTCTTGAGGTCCTTCTTTATTGAGAGGTAATCGGTTTCCATGGCAACAAACTTTTGTCTGAGTTGACATGTTATTGAGTCACCATTATCCATATCTCCAGCACTTTCAATACCGAAATCAATGGCTAGATTCTATAATAATTAGTATCAGAAAAAGAAAGGTTTCATTAAAAAAAAAATGATCTCATACTATTGCGATAATAATTTAAGGACGGTCCTTGAATAATGGTAAATCCGCAGTAACAATAAAACACAAACAATGGTAGTAATCATGATAATGACGTATTAATTGTCATGAAGCTCTGCAAGAATGTAGGAAGCAGACTATAAGACAATGAGAATATCGATGAAAATGGCGGACACGCAGAAATTCAGACAGGAAACGGCTCATGTAGATTTAAAAAATATAAGAAAAAACAGTCATAACCAGACTTTTAAATTCCAATTTCCACTTTTAACTGGATGTGATAAAATACTAATTCTGGTCGCCCATTATGTAGACTTTTAATGAACTCCTTATTTTGAATAATGAGGTACCTTGATATCTTTGAATTTCGGTTCGCTCTCAGCCATCTTCATCTGTAGTTTACATACGATATCAGCAGGTGTTGTGTTGCTTGAGAGATCAAGAGTGTTGAACAGGAGTTTGATTAAAACATTCATGTCCTGTAATGAATATTACACAATAAATTATTATTACGTGTACACGTAAAATGAATATGCAGTATATTGTTGACTGACATATTGATATCGAAATTATGGAGAGTACATGAGACAAGATTTGGAGAGAGAGATCGAGTGGAAGAAACAGAGAGAGGGAGAGGGAGAGAGAGAGAGAGAGGGAGAGAGGTGTTTTTTTTTGGGGGGGGGGAGACAGAGAGACAGAGACAAAACACATACATGCGGAAACAATGATTAGCCCATTGCTCGCAAGTATTATGCCGCATCCGCTATATTATTAGTATAATTATGATTCTATATACTGAACATGTATATTTTGACTCACATCTGTCTTGAATCTTGGAACACGGTGCCTGATGATGCTGTCTCTAGTTACCATGGTAACCGGTGTCAGTGGCTTTAAGATCACAGGACACGACCCTCTATCAGCCATCTCTGGACTCATATTTGTCTTGTCACTGATCATTTTGCTGATGCTCAAACATGACTAAACAATCAAATTAATACTTGTAAATGCAAAGCTATTTAATTAGCGAAATTAAATCACAGATGGGAAAACATTTGACGTTTGATGGTGCGGCTTTTTGGAATAGTTTACCAGATTTTCTAAGAAATGCGCCATCAAATTCTTCATTTACTCTTTTGTTTTGGTGTTATGATAATCTTAATTATTGAACTGGTCCATTGTGTTGTTCTTTGTTTCTTTTCCTTTGTTCGAAAATGGTGTAAGTAAATTGATATTGTCTCGATTTGTATTTAGTTACATCAATATGTTTGTAATTTTTGTATTTATGTTGTAGGGCCTCCACGGAAAACAGTATTTAACTACTGATGGAGCCACCCTACTAAAAAAAGACTAATAAATAAATAAATAAATAAATAAATAAATAAATAAATAAATATTCAATATTTGTTAGACATGTACACGTACTATATCTTGTAAAATGTTGCTATTCGGAGAAATTATATTTACAATAATGAAGTGCTTAACAATGGTGACAGCTGATCTTGTATTAAATGTCCGATGAAATAATAGAACTCAATTGTAGACATTAGAAGTCAAGGATGATGATAGATGATACAGAAATCAACACAATATGGAGTTTGAATGCATATGAAAGCTTTCCTGCAATTGGATCATTCCGAAATATAAAATCTGAAATATTACCTAATGATGGTGATTGACAGCGCAAATTCTTACACAATGTTCCCAACCTTCCATGTATTACTTAACTGTAAAATTATAAATCGTCTTGAAAATATCGGAATAATTTTATGTTGAATGAAAGTCAAGGACTTTAAACCGTCTTTGTGTAAAGCGCTTAGAAACACTTGTTATTTAGTTGCGCGCCCTGAGCAGTACCCATGACGTCACAATTAAGATTTCCTTTGTACGCTGCATGCCAGTGATGAATATTCAATAACACGTTTTTCTCCTTATTTTAATTGCGCACATAATATTTTCAACAGGTTGCTATATATATACAACGTGCTCCTGCGACAAAAAAAAATTATCGTCCCGCGTTGAATTTCCTATACATTAACCAAATTTGTAACACTACATGTCTTCCAATATATAATACCTAATCCTAATCCAAACACTAAACTTGATTTAATATCTATATACCTCGCAATTTCGATGTTACATTCACGACCATCTTGATAGTTTTTTCCTTTCTTCCAAAATTAGTCGTAGTTAGTCATGCCTAACTTGCCTAAGTAGCGTAAAACATTGCCTAAGACACAAACAAGTTTAAATATATTTGTTTTGTTGTTAGTTAAATTTGTTTCCCCTAGTATAATTATGTATATATGCTATTAAACACGCTTTACTATCGTATATGATCGTTATTTATTTGTGTTTTTTAAACCTGCAGTGGAGCATAAAAGATTGATTGATCAAGAGATGAGAGTGAAACGAGTTGCAACTGCTGCTAAGGCATTCAAGGCTGGACGTGTCATCTAAGCAGTCTACCGACCAAACCATTAGAAGATGGATATAGGCATATGCCGCCTATTTGATGTAAAAGTTCTCTTAGGAATATTACACGGAATTCAACGAACAACCGTTATGATGAATTCCAATATCTCGGCCTATACGCTCATTGCACAAATTGAAGAAAAGCGGTAGCTTGTGTTTATTTTTATTTCAAGGAGATGTGTTTTACTCTTATTTATATGCCTGTTACATCACCACCTTGACTTACTCTATGAAGTATATACAGTTATGTGCAAATATTTTAATTATCTGAACATTGTATATTGTACTATTTTCTTCTTCTTCGTCTCATGAGCTTGTATAACAAAGTCACTGGCATGATGAAAATTGCAATTGGATACTTTAAATATTTTGCAGTAACTTATTTTTTGTTGATGACGTGTTATGTGAACTCATTTTGAGGTGTAGTAATAAATAGCGCTTCACTTTATCTCTTTTACGATTAAACGCTCAAATCAAATTAACCAGAAGTGACAAAGGGCATGCACATATCCGCCAGCGAGAGCGAGACACATTATTATAGGAACAATTTTAAATTGTATATCCATCAGGCACCTCGTAGCTTGGAAAATATTATTATGAGGTGACGATTGCGCGAATTGGTATTTTCACTACGGTGGGGCTGCAGTTATTACAACGCCTCATAAGCCTGTACGCCTATGTGAATTGATTTTTCAACCAGCCCGTCAGAATGGGGATGCGATGGGTGAGACCTTTGAGTAAAAACATGCATCCAAAAAATAAAGCTAATGACTATTTTGTTTCGATTGCCCCCTCACGTTTGAAGAGATATTTTTCCATGCGCATTTAAATATTTTGTTTAATTGCAAAAAGCTTTATCCAGTTCATAAATTATTTACGTGCCTATTCAAATATTCATAACGACTCTGTTCTTGATTTTGGAGTTATATTTACCAGGAGTTCGTTTCCAACAGGATAAAACTCACATTACCATTATTCAATTTATAGTTTTGTTTTCTCTCCTGCTATCGAGGCCGCCATCGATTTCAACCTTACCGCTCATGATGGTGGTCTCCTGCCTTTTTTGTAATTTATTTTTTTCATTGAAAAATATACGTGTTTGTATGCATCTTATTTCATGTACTGAAATGTATAATTAAGTAATATTGACTGCCTTCAGGGCAATACGACATATATCGCCCGAACCGAAGGTGAGGGTGATATATGACAAGTCGTATTGCCCTGAATTAGGCAGTCAATATTACTATTATTAACATCAGACATCTAGAGCAAACAAGAAACTCTTACTATCCTATACTCTTAATTTATGTAAAATACAGTAGCCTACACTGCACAGGGTTTCCTAGCATGAAAAGTTGCAAAAACATCGTCAAACCAGCACTGTTCATCTAGCGCTTGACGAAATGTTCGATACACTGCAAATAGCGTGCCTTGGATGTGATTATTACGTCACAACAGAGTGCGCGCAAAGTGCGTAGGTTCTCATACGCGTAATAGATGCGCAAAGAAAATTACAAAAACCCGGATGTTGGCTTTATATTATTGCCCACTAGTTTAACACGCATTTTGCCATTGACTTTCCAGAATGGTCAATAATATTTGTTCATTGGTTTACTGTGTAATAATATTGACGGGCAAATTACACACAATATCCCATTGACTTTTCTGAGCGGTCAATAATTGTTTTTCGCGCGTAGTTTTGGCTTATCAATTAAACTTAGAGGGCAATACAATTTAAAAATTGTCCTGCTCAGATGTCTGATACGGTTAATAATTATGTTTAATGAATAAATAATTGTTAATTTATGTATATGATTATGTACTATTTTGAAAACGCAGAAATAAAAACAAAACAAACAAAATAATGGCAGAATGATGAACATTATTTTATGTGTGTGGTGATGGCAATTGTACACGTTTTTACACGTTGAATGCCATCATAGTTCTTGATTATTGTCATCAAAATTTAATATAGGATTATATTGCATGT
Source organism: Mesocentrotus franciscanus (assembly GCA_037976565.1). Taxonomy (NCBI): domain Eukaryota; kingdom Metazoa; phylum Echinodermata; class Echinoidea; order Camarodonta; family Strongylocentrotidae; genus Mesocentrotus; species Mesocentrotus franciscanus. The sequence goes on along the minus strand of CP137669.1, from coordinate 1,689,932 downwards.
CTGATGATGGTAGGTTTATTTAATCCTCTCAGTTGGTGAGATATGACAAGAGTCATATATATTAGTGTACATGTTCACATATACAGTTTACAATTAGCCATCGGCATAATCATTCATGATTTTGTAACGATTTAATTAAAAATTGAAGGTTCGTCGTGTTTTGGTCTATTAAATATATTTCCCCCACCCCTATAGCACTGTACATGATGTCGATAGCTGTCTCTAGAAAACAGAATATATAGTCATGTTCCGCTAAAGGAAAAAAGCGAGAACCTTTCAATCATTATCATTATTATCATCGTCATCGTCATCGTCAATAATACCTGTATCAATTATTTTGAAAATGAATGCATGTCATAATAAGTGGACAAAATGTTGAGTTCTTGATGACAGGGAAGTATCATTTTACGGAAAACCAGACTAGCATGCACTGGAGTTTAAAGATTAAAAAACAGTGATAACATTATCTGCCCCATGGATGTGGTTAAGAATAAGGTATAATATCCGAACAATGATGGGTATAGCCAGGGAGAAGTCTCACCTTCCTGGTATATAGCAGAATCAAGCTAGTCATCCATAAGACCATTACAACAAAAAAAACATGTTTAGCGTCCTGCCTTTTTGAAATGACGTCAAGCCAGTCGGGCTATTTTTCAAGATGGTCGCCAGCATTTATGTTTTATCTTTTAACAAATTCAGAAAAACATCATTTTAGCAGTATGTTTTTCATGTTTTTTCATTAAAAAAAAAAAAAAAGAAAAAAAAGCAGGCGGCCTAAAAAAAAAAGGAAGCGGGCAGGGACGCTAAATATGATTTTTTTTTAAATGGCCGAACATGTGTTTATAGGTGCAGATATTGTGTTTTGCGTTTTTAATATGGGATTTTCATAAAGTTTTCTTTTAAAGTTTGTTTTTCTAAGTTAAGGTAAACATCTTTTCCATAAAAATAAACAAATCAGAATTAACTTTGATCAAGTATCTCTCAAAATTCCACTTGAACAAAACTCATTAATAGATTTGAGATCGAGGCTTACACATGAAATTATTTCCTCATGTGCTTCTAGTACAATTCAGATAGCTATAATTCATTATATTTTTATTTCATTTTAAGATCTTCTTATGCAATTCAATTTTATGATCTGAAATACTTTTAAAGAACGTGTCTTTCTCTATTTGCTTTGTGTCAAACTTTGAAGTACATAGTAAACTATAAATGTATTCGTGTAAATCTGCCTCTTTAAACATTATTATATTTCCTTTTGTGGGTTATAAATACTCAACTCTTGTAGAATATGCTATTTCTTTTTCTTTATTACAGATCGAAACTTGGGCTATTATAAGTAGAAAGAGATTTAGAGGTCGTTACATTGTGGTATTATTTATGTAATCGTTATTGTCTGTGATAAAATAAAATATACTATCAAATTTGAATTTCAGTCTGATCGATCACTTTCGTTCGTGGCGTGTATGAATATGGTGCAGATGGGGAGAGAAAAGACAATCTTAAGAAGAAAACAATGACGATGATTGTAATTGTGATGATGTGTTGTTGCTGCTGCTGCTGCTCTTATTAAGAAAGACAGTGACAATAAAGATGAAATATCTAGATTATTATTGTGGTGATTGTATTAAAAATGAGTGGTGGGTAATAAAATATAATTTTCTATGTTAATAAACATTTTCATCTGAACATATCATTCATCTGATCATGTATTTTATAAACTAATAAACAAACATCTATATAGGATAACTTCAATATCATTAATCACGCTCATAAATGGCAAATAGTATTATATTTTAGCATTTTATTAAACTTTAGCATGAAGGGGTGGTGCTGTGTAGATCCCTCACACACACACACACACGCACACACACGCACACACACATGTACATGTATATATCAAATACATCAAATAATAGGAATTATAGTGATAAGACAATAATCAACTCTAATCTCTGCAACTTTTGTTATAAACAATAAATAAATACGCACATCAAAAGTCTAAATAATCTATTTCATTTTTCGAATAAAATAATCGATGAAACATCAATAGTATTATAATAAAAAATTATATAAGTTTTTTTTTCCTCGGCCTTTGAACTATGTAAGGTGTAAACATGCCTCATCCTTATCCAATAATGCATCACTCTTTGATCAGCGATTTTTCCTTTTCCTGATTCACATTAATTGTGACATGGCTCTCTGATTGAAATATTATATATATATATATATATATATATATATATATATACATATCTTAGAGTATCAGAAACAACATACTGCAAATCATTTAGAAAATGATTAGCATTTTTTTTAGGCATGGGAGGAAATTTTTTTTTTGGGGAGGCACCTCCCCACGATCTGAAAAGGGGAGGGGTACACAATTTCAAATGTTCCCCTTTAATTTTTAGTTTGTATTATGGCCCCAATCATTGAAATCGAACTTTCATGTCAGATTAAAGTTAAAAATGTAAACAAAAATGTATATATATATTTTTTCAATTACAAAAGCATCCAAATAACATGATGACTCTTTCTTGACAGAGAATTTAAAGAAAAAACAGGGAGACAAATCGTAAGGTACAATAGTATAGGCCTTTGCCTCCTCGTCCACGTTCAATTAGAGCGATGGCATGGGAGATTTGGTGTTAACATTTTATATATATAAAAATATATATAAAAGTATACTTTCTGAATTGCAGTATTGGAGAAACCTAGCTAGAGTTCAATCAAGGAGAACCTAGAGGCTAGAATAAAGCTGAAGGGACTTTAGGAGAGCCCAACATAAAGAAATAAGAAATTACTCGATAGGCTAGGCCAGTTCCGAAGAGGGGCTTGATATGCGCCCTCATTGGTTGGATTTGGAACGTGACTTATGACTAGCATTTTCCGACTCAAGGCACTAGCCAGTCCATTGAAGTCTTTTTAACCAGCCTTTTGCGCCTTAAAGCAACATGAGCTCAATAGGAGCAGGGGTGAGTCTATTCGTATTTGAATTCTAAGTTCAAATTGATGTCTTGATATTTTAGTTGTCGTATATGAGCAGAAATTATCTCGATGAACAGGCCACGGTGTAATCACCAGTTTTTTCATTCGGTCCCACATGTTCAAATTCATGTATCGATACGTTGGTGAGATGTTCATTGTCATTGATCCCACGGCCCACTCGATCCACATTAATCGAAATATTTAACTCCAGGGAGCTCCAGTTCCACCAAAATTTGCTCATCTCCAATCCACTCCAATTTTTTTTATATAGCGACAAGATATAACTTGCTGAAATTTTGTATCGCATGTCTGCCTTTGGCTTTGCTGGGGGAGGGGGATTAACTAAAGATTTCAGATTTTGACTTCTGACGATCTAGCGACTGTTGAAAGTAAGAACAACTCAAAATCATGAGTCATGATCATGAGTGAGGTTGCGCAATATTGTTTTTGATCCATAGGAGTAGCACATAGAACTTTAGCTTACATTTAGCGCATGCGATAGCCAATCTGAAGGCCCCATGTCGGCTAGGCTAGGCGCCAACTTACAAAAATGAGGCTGAGACGGGATGAACGTAATGCGCATGCGCTAGATGTAAGCTAAAGTTCTGCATGGTGTGCATGATCAGGAATTTCATTCACAGTAATTTTGATGTGCAAAATATAAAATGTGTATTTATTTTTTTTTGTCAGTATGATCTATCAGCATCCCAGTTCTCACCAGATGGGAGAGTGTTCCAGGTTGAGTATGCCATTAAAGCAGTAGAGAATAGTGGCACAGCAGTAGGTCTGCGATGCAAAGATGGCGTTGTATTTGGTGTGGAGAAGTTAGTCACATCTAAGCTTTACGAGCAGGGCTCCAACAAGAGAATATTCACTGTCGACAGGCATGTTGGAATGGTAAGCTGGCATTGAAAATATAGCTATAGGCATCAATCAATCAATCGAGCCATTATTCTGCAGATATTTCAGCTTGAAAAACAAAATTCAACAAACAACCACCACCAATTCTATAACTAAAGGATTCTTTGAAAAACAGGACGACAGAATTTCCCTTTATTGTTGGCTTGAATGGAATCATCTATCCTACAAAAAGAGGTCATGATGATTCTGAAGAAAGAGAAACACAAAAGAGATTTAAGAAGTGGATAGTAGACAAGATGAAACAGCTCACCAAGTAGTTTCTCCTTAACATACTGCAGGAATTACATTTTAATTAACTCTAAAATATATTATAAAATACTCACCTTAGTTTTTTGTAACTATTATTTTTAAAAGATGCATGTTATATGACAAGGGCAAATAACATTCATAAAATTGAATCAAACTGTCAAGAATTTACCCCCCCCCCCAAGTAAAAGGGGAAATACATTCAACCCAAACAGTGATTAATTCCTTTAAAATATGACCAAAGGCTTTTCACTGACTTTGAAATACAGGTTGAGATTGGTTTATCCTACTGAACCAAACTAATCATAATTTAGATCTAATTGATGTCGACCCTTACTTTATGTTTATTTCAAATTGCCATTATATTACTTGAGTACAGAGTGTTTATTGTTTAATATTGATACTGTATTAGTTGATGCTATCTAGTATAGGCTGATGTGTATTATGTTGATAAGTTGAGTATGCTCATCTGAATAGAATTGCCAAATCAATTGTGTCTTTTGAAATGTCTGATCACTCACCTTACAATGCTTGTAACCACCATCAAATTGATTGTTATAGCCAGAAACTAATTATTGCCAACAAAAGTTTTGCTATATATATGTCTTGATATTTTAAATTATTTTTTAATTTACGTATATTTTGTTATATTTCAAAGTTAAAGTTTCTTATTACTTTGTATAAGTAGATACAATGACTGCATTTTCAGTGTTACTGTCACCTTGTTAAAAAACTATATTATACATGTATTTGTTCTCCTTTAATTTTTCAGGCTGTTGCTGGTCTTATTGCTGATGCAAGACAGGTAAGTAAATACAGTTACTTGTTAAAACGGATTCCTTGCATAGGGGTTGCTAATTTTCATAAGCTGTAACATTGTCCAGGAAAACTCACTATCTATTTGGAATTATCAATTTTCTTTGTCAAGGTTGTGCCATTATATTTCAGTGTAGATGAAATCACATGACACAACAACATTTCGTATTTGATTAGATTACATATTATATGTGAATACTTTTGTAAACATCATTTGAAGTTCCAAGAGAAGACAAATCTACAGAAGTACACTTCTATTTATATTTTGTATTGATTCTTTCTTTCAGGTTGTTGAAATTGCAAGAGAAGAAGCATCCGACTACAGAGCATCCTATGGTACTCCAATCCCTGTCAAAGTAAGTTACAAATGCATCCAAGTAACACAGATTCCACTTGCCAGGCTCTTGCCTGAATTCAGGCCATGGGACATCTCTCTTTCTGGCTGTTTATGTTTCATTGAAAATGTCCCAACATTTTAGTATCTTTATACAACCACTAATCCTAGATTATTTTTATTTTTACAATATTTGTTACCAATACATTTGTTATTCATCATAAATTGATCATTTGATTAAAAAATAACATAAATAGTAATTGATGATGATGATGATGATGATGTCGGTAACAATGATTTTTTAATTGGATACATATTGCTTTGGGAAGTCATACCTGGGTCAACATTGGGGTTGAACGTTTCAAAACAAAGACAATTTTCAATGTTTACATAGCAATTCGAAATAGATATTTTTTCCGATCTCTAATTAATGATTACACATGATAGGGGAGGTAATTAAAACACTTGGAATATGCTAATAATTTCCTTCTTGTTTTCAAAAAAAAAAAAAAGTAAAATGAAATGTAAGGTTACATCTGAAAACAATTCTGTGCCTGTTTCTCATGCTCAGATTATACAATCGAATGGGATTTGTGTAATGTTGTCTGTTTGAGTGTTGATTCATGTAATGTACCATGTCGCTAAAGGTAGTGATGATGTATAATCTATGATTCTCTGTTTTACAGCACCTCACAGATCGAGTTGCCATGTATGCACATGCCTATACCTTGTACAGTGCAATCAGACCGTTTGGTAGCAGGTGAGACAAACATAGTAGTGTTCAAATATCTACATGCATCCCTATCATTTTTTTTTTTAAAGCTATTTTCTGCATTTTAGCCTCCCCCAAATGACTTATCAGTCTGTAAGATTAAATCACAAAAAGCACAATGTAGAAATAGCTTATGGCACATTATTTGAATTACTTGAAATATACAGGTATTTCAAAGAATATATGGACTTAATCTTGCAAATTGTACAGTACCTATTCATTCAATGTATTGCTGTGTCTATTGAATTAGCTTGACATGTATCCCATCAACCTATAAAAGAAATGAGTTTCCACCATTTCACAAGTCAGAGGTGTATATCATTTTAAATCAACCCATTCTGCTGTGTGCTTCTCAGAACCAAGTTGCATGCACAAGGCTATGATCATGTACTTCTATAGCAGGTGACAGTACAGATAGTGATCATGATTTACATTACAGTAAAAGTTGATCTTGTTTTTGTACATGTATTATGTTATTGATTATACCCAACCACAGATACAATGTTTATGGAGGAATAATTTAATGGTGTTATTTCTTTAAATAAGGGTGCTTCACTTTTCTGAATCTTGAATCAAGATAAGTGAGTCAATATAGGAATTTAGTTTCATGCAGCTAGAAAACCCTGACGTGGTTTCCTGCATCATATATGAACGAGCCTTAATAGGTCAAGAAAAATAGCTTTTGTATGGAGGCTTTATTGTATTTTCTTTTGTTGTTGTTATCAGTGTCTTATTAGGATCCTATGAGAAGGACACACCAGGCCTGTACATGATAGATCCATCAGGAGTCTCATGGGTAGGTATCTTATGCTCTTCGCTACCAGATTAGAAGGAATTATGTTGCTACAGGACAAGGCTCATTATGTCAGAGTCGGATGTGGAAGAAGTCATAGAAATATGTCACAAAATTGATTGAGAACCTATTACATACAGCTGTTAATATCAATGATGTAGAGCCTTGATGCTCAGCCTTGGCATTTAAGCCCATTTTCACCATTTTCGGTCTTTACCTCGGTCTTGCAAGTTTTGGCCTTGACTACAACACAGCTAGCAACTACATGTAAATTCATTGCTTTGTTTACATTATATGCATTTTGAACAGACTGTTCATTCCTCCTGTACAATAATGCTTTTATTCAGAATCATCTTCAAATATTACTTCACAATCATCAGAAGGCTGTGTATAATTTATGTAATCAGATTTGACTAATTACCACTTTTAGTTTAATGTTACTCTAACAGTACGAGCTAGGAAACCACACCCCAGAGAATAAGTGTAGGTATTCTGAAACATGAGATTTATTCCTGCCCTTTGATGTACAATATTCCTTACGAAAGTGTAATGTAATGCCTTTCAGCATGACATGGGCGCAGCCATTTTTTTCAAAGTGTGACGTACCAGGCGAAATTGTACATGTTTCATGCACCAAGGTTTAGCTGGAAAGACTTTTTGATTCAATAACACAACCTTTACTTTTCAATGAGGGAAAATCATAACTTAGAAGGTTAAAATTATATTTGGTGAAAAATATATAACAGGGGTAAAATTGTAACTGCTTTATTTCAAAATACTAATATATAGCAGTTGACAAATCTCTTTCATTTATGCAAAAGCTTCACCCCAGAAGAGCACTAACTTGTTTACGCAATTTGCGTTCTGGCAATTGTAGTATAAAGGATAATAGTGCTCAGGTGAATGAAATGCTTCATCACCACACACACCTGGGAAGGAAGCATCCATACATTTGAATACATTTACTTGATAAACAACTTGACATACTGCTTGTAAGTATCGGCTTGCATGGTGATGTAGATATACAGTAGGCTTGCGGGTGCACCATGTGAGAGAGAGGGAGGATTGAGGAAATCTGAAAAGAACTCTAGGTATTCTTTCTTGAGGTGTGTAGTCCTGAAAGGACTGTTGGTGTAGTCTTGAAAAGACTTGGTTATCTTTCTTTCTTAGCTTATAGTTCCAAGGAGAACTATAGCGCTTAGAGAGGATGAGTGGCGGGAGTGGCTCGACTATCCGTCAGACTCCTGATGACGGATAGTCAACCTATTCGAAACGTTGAGCCACTCCCGCGACGGATAGTCAACCTATTCGAAACGTCGAGCCACTCCCGCCACTCATCCTCTCTAAGCGCTATAGTTCTCCTTAGAACTATAAGCTAAGAAAGAAAGATAACCAACAAGACTACACCAACAGTCCTTTTCAGGACTACACACCCTAAAGAAAGAATACCGAGAGTTCTTTTCAGAACTCCTCAATCCTCCCTCTCTCTCACATGGTGCACCCGCAAGCCTACTGTACAACTTGACATAGTGTGTCACATTATCAAGAAAATGGAGATGCCCATCTTGTCCTGAGAAACTGTACATTATTCTTGCTTTATGCCTCTCTAATTCACTTTGGTGGGGAATCTTGTAGATTATTGGGAAAAATACAATAAATCTCTCAGAATAACTAAAGCTATTTATTTGGGTGAGGTTTCCTTTAAAATCAACAGATTGGATTCCTAACAAACAAGAGAATTAGAGAGAATGAGAAAGAGAGAATAAACTAAATATGTTATTTGTGACAGGGATACTATGGCTGTGCGATAGGAAAAGCAAAGCAAGGTGCAAAGACCGAGATTGAGAAACTTTTGGCGGGAGACAAACAGCTCAAGAACCTCACATGTGAAGAAGCCCTCAAAGAAGTCGCCAAGATGTATGTATAATTTTGCATATATTATGTAACATTTTTATTTTTTAAATTCTCTTTCAAGTAAAGGGGGATTTGCCCTTTATTAACAAAAATTGGCTTTATAGAAAACACAAAAGTTATAATAACTTATCAGAGAGACTGAGAAAAATTGAATAATAATAAGAACAACTTGAATAGTTGACGTTTGCAATCACTAATGATCTCCCATTGTTAGTGCAGCCATTATGTATCTCTTGATTTTCAAGAAGACGATTTGTTTATCAAGATTGGATGTGTTTGTTTGTTTTTATTTGAATGAAGCTGTACATCCTATTGTAATGCAAAATATGATATTTAGAGTGGTGTAATTGAACAAGATTGATTTTTTAGAAAAATTAATACATGTAGTATTTTATTTTTATAAACTTGTGTTCTATATATATAACTGAGAATTGGATGTTACTTCCCAATGAACACAAAAGTTTATTTCCTCATTATTTTATCATTGCTTTAAAATATATTTTGATTTGCTTTCTTTCCCAGTATCCACATAGTACATGATGAGATCAAGGATAAAGCCTTTGAACTAGAGCTCAGCTGGGTTGGAAAGGTTTCAAAAGGTCGTCATGAATTAGTTCCAAAGAAGATTGCTGATGAAGCAATCAAGTATGGAAAGGTAAGCACATTTTTCTTCTTTATCTTCTTTTGAATGTATTCTCTATTACTTTAAAAATTAAACTTGATATGAAAATCTTCTTCTTTCTCTTCTTTTGAATGTATTCTCTATTACTTTAAACATTAAACTTGATATGAAAATCAAGACACCATCAAAGTTAGTATTTAATCATTAATCTCATTAAATATATTTGAATCATAAATAAGTTATAGAAGATAGTATAAGTTCTGATGTGAAGTGTATTTTTATCGAAAATGTATAAAAGTAAGGCCTTATTGTGAATAAAATTATTCCATATTGATTGAAAATTATTTGACATACTTTCTTGGTAACAATGAATTTAGACTATACTGTATTCAACTTGACCATGTACACTCATTGTTTGAAACAAAATGGAGAACACTCGTATTAAATTTGCTCTACATGTAAATATATTAGATGATATCAAATCGTCATGCAGAGAAATCAACTGAACATCTTCTTGTCTTCAAAATAGTAATGGAATTCTACTAATCTTGTTTTTGTCTTTCTTTTTGTCAACAGGAGGCATTAGAGGAACCATCCAGCTCTGATGAGGATGACTTGTAACCATGACAATCATTTTCTTTCTGTGAATATTTCCAACTTTTGTACAGCTATTAGAAAGTAATGTTAAGTACCTTTGTTTGGATGTTCTCTGATCAGTTTAACTGTCTAACACTAGGGGAAATCTAGTGTTTAAACGTAGTAGAGACACACAGATAAATTTGATTCCAAACAGACCTGTGGATAATGAATTTCTATCTAAAGTATTCATTCTGTCAGTTAAGATAAATGTTGTTAATGGTCATGTAAAAATTGCTAATTTTGCAAGATACACCCCAACAAAAACTTTGCTTTCCAATTTCCTCATTAAATTTTAATGAAAGAGCAAACATTTTACTTGACCATTCTCACCAGTAAAACATTTTTCTGAAATTTTACTGTGGTCAAGTCGAGTTTTTGTGAAAATCTGATTTTTCTCTCCAAAATCTGATTTTTTAGGATATTCTGTCTGTTTTTGTGTCAAGAGGTTGGTATCTGACACCTGCAATTTCTCTTTATCCCAATTATGGTTCTTAGTGTACCAGACTGTTGGACAGTTTTGGTCAAAGTATTAATTGGCTGTAAAAAGATGATTTGTTACAGAATCTGTATAGAAACAGTCATGTATTCATGGAAACCCAACAATGAATTACTACAGTAATAACAGATTTTTGTCTCCATTTTGAGTAAAATTTTAACTTCTGACTGTTTAAACTAGCAATACTCTTATTGATATGGAGGAAGGAAAAAATGTGGAGGTTTTTCTTCAAGGACATAATCCAAGGATGCAAATATTACCATTTTATATGGCTGTTCATTCAGTAATCAGGTATGGTTTATACTACATTTCTTTTGGAGAACATTGCTAAAAATACTGGAAAATTCTTTTCAATGCAGTTTCCCTGTAGAAAAAAGTTACTTTTGTGAATTGTGTATTTGTCGAGATATCCAAGCCTTCAAATGATGGAACAGCAACATCTAATCTTTGCAATTCACCAAATGTTCATGTAGTTAAAATTCCTGGTTTGGCTGTATGTAAGACAACATGACCAGTATAGTTTACCTTCTCTATTTCAGGGTGCAGAATTCATAACGGACGATCTAAGTATCATTTTAGAATTTATTGTACTTTTTGTACTGTGTCTCTTTCACATGACATATAAGCATTCTTAATTCAAATCCACTGGTAATAACTATAGATTCAGAATGTGTCTTCTGCTCTACTTTATGTAGTAGCAGTGAGAAAACTGATAGAGTGAAACCTTGTTGAAAATGAAAATACTCCTTGGAATTAAGGAAATTATCATTTTATATTGAAATCCCTTCAAATACTGTTTATGACTTGTACACAATAAGATACAAAGAAGTTGGAAGGGAAAAATCATCTACTTGTAATAACAAGTTGTGACAGTCCTTTTATCACAGGGTTCCATGGTATACAAATTTAATACCCATGTCTTCAAGAGGTGATCTAGATCCATATACATGCATTCTTTGTGTTTTATAATACTTTAAAGACTCTTTGGTATACATGTACCTGTGTTAAAAACTTTTATTTGTAATAAATGAGTGAGGATCATTGTACATTGAATAACTGTGTATTGAATGATTGATTATATAGCCATGAGGGTGCATGTGGATCATCAGCCTTTTCACACACGGTTAAAATTCATCGTATCTAGGGCTGATTAGTTTAATGCTGTTTAACTGAACAGCTTTAAACCACTTTAAAGTAAATTTTCCCTGTGTGAACGTCGTTATACGATGTTCTGACAGATCTGGTCGCGATTCATACGCCGTTCAAAGCAGGCTGCAGATACGAAGTCTGTATCTAGAGAGCAAGACATTTTGTGTGTGAACGGATATACGTGTTTAAATTGGGCGGGCACTGCTCTTTAAACGCTCAGTAGGGCCATTGCGCATTTACGAGCAGTGAATCTCAAACGACCGCACCAAAATTTTCTGTTTGTGAATGATGTTGTATCTAAAGCTGATTAGTTTAAAGCTCTTTAAACTAATCAGCTTTAAAGAATTTTACCTGTGTGTGAAAAGGCTTTTGTTTTGTAATGTGTAGTGTGGCATTGAAGAGTTTCATTGCAATAACGCAATATCTCCATTTCAGGCATACCAAGAAAAAAATAGTTTTTGTCATGAGTTTATGCAAGAACATGAAGTCATGAAATAAATATTAAATGATCAGCTCACAGTTGTATTAGAGTAAAGTTGCCTCGAAAAAAAAATCATCATAACCGTTTTTGAAAACCCATGATTTTCAATTGTTTTTTGCAAAATGAAATATATCCACAAACTTGTTTCAGTGAAAAATGCGATATATCCAATGTATCCATGGTAAAGTAAAACGCTGTTCATTCACCCACTGTTTACAATAATTCTAATTAATGTTTATTCTGACTTTATAGGAATCAATATGAACAGCTTCCATGTACTTAGAGCTTGATTGTAGGGTCAGTGGAGCAAAATATTACCAATAGTTAAAATTCCATAAATCTACCAAGTTGGAGCATCGCACATAAATTCCACACAACTCCTTCCTACTGCACATCCGTGCCTCGACACACGTATCCATTGTTTTAGTTGTGCACATCCATTGCGTCATGAATACATGCCGGATATATTGCACTTTGCTCTGAAGCAGGAATGGTGTTTATTGCGTTTTGCCCCCAAAACGATGTTTTAGACCCAAGATCAATGAAGCTAAAAAAATGCGTTGCAGGAAACCGATTATAGATCCTTTGAACCATTTACCCCACACAATTTCGGATTCAGTGTTTATTGTATTTTTGTAGCCTGGAAAAAGCATTTTGGGTTTTTGTTCCGTCAAGAGAAAGGAGTTCATTGAGGAAATATAAGGACCAGTTGAATGATAAACCTGATCTTTTTTTTCTTCAGGCCTGCACTATATTTGATCCTACTCCATCCAGTTTCTTGTCATTGTATGTTCATTTTTCTCTTCTCTGTCTTTCTCATGACTTTCATCACCTTCATCCTCGTCTTGCTCCCCATCTTCCTCCCAATCATTTGTCACACTATAATCTTTACATTCCCTGCCATACATCATTTTTCATCCTCAAACTTTACTTTTCTCATGATCATTTCTCACCATCCTGCTCTCCTTGATATATCACGTTTTAATAGTGCATTTCTGTTCCTCTTGGAATGAAACCTAGAATCAGGGATCATTTATTTGTATGAGCTTCTTGTAAATCTAGTAAAGAATTGCCTGATAAGGAAACTTGCATAATGGAGCTTTCCAAAAAACAAATGCAATGTTTATTAAAAATGTTTTCTTCACCAAATAAAGTGTGAAGCTTTCATAACCATTCAATTTTTTAATTAACTAAACACAATTCATAACTTCCTACTTTCTTGAATTATTTGGACAGAAAAAATAGAGAGAAAGAGTCGGAGAGAGAGAGAGAGAGATAAGAATGGGGGAAAGAAAGAGGAAAAGAAACAAATATCAGTTTCCAACTGCAAAACAAGAAATATGAAAACGGCTCAAAACAGAAGATATCTTCCTGCAAGTTATGAAAATTTATTTATAAATATCTCAAAATAATTATCACATAGGTTCACAGACATAATGAAAAACTTCATTGACAACAGAATAATGTTATTTTATAGTTGACATCTGTCTTCCAAATGCAAAATATGTGCATAAAGATGAATTCAATGTTTACTTCATGTTATGCAACACCTTCAACAAATGTACAATACAGTGGAAACTCGTTATAGAAAGCTCTGAATGACTAGATACTTGGTACATCAAATTACTTTTGTTGGTCCCAGGTATTTACATTCTTTCTCTTTAAAAAAATCCTGATATAATAAGATACCTGATATAACAAGATACCTGATATAACAAGATAATTATCATGGTCCCAATGTCCTTGTTACAATAAATTTCCACTGTACACACCTCTAAATACCCTTGAAAACAGGCACAGAATACAAGCAATTGGAACAATTATCATTAATCACACAAAAAAGAGCTATACCTGTAGCAAATATATAAACTTTAGGTGGAAACATTGATATTTCAAATTCAAAGAAAATGATAACTTAATTTGCCAACATGGGCAGAAGGGAGAGAGAGGCAATCGATTATTATTTTCCTTTCATTTTACCCCTCTCCTATCCACAATGCTCTAGCACCTCTATATTAAAGGCATAATCCTGGCCCTTAGCAACATCACAATTATATAATGCCTAAAAACAGTACACAAAAATTGTATTTTAATTTCTAAAATCTCAACATGGCTGCAAAAATTTTCATCTTTCACAGACATGCATCATAGATTCATGATTAGATTTAGTTTACTGTACATAAGATGAACAATGCATGTACCAGTACTAGGTTTGTCAAATGTGTGAATGCCCCCTACTTGACACTCAAACTCAAGTAGTACAGAACATTTACCCGGTACACATTATTGAAGTCACTCATCACTGCAAGAACGTATAATTGAAAGGTACATGTCTACAAAACAAGAGAAAGTGTAAATGATCATAGAATAATAATAATTGCTACCATTTGCAAGGGGCTTTGTATTGCTTAATTTAACATATATTACAGGAACACATTAATCATGATTAGTGATACATGTATGACTATGAGTAATCAGGAAGAGACTAAAATAGAAAGAAAGCCAACAACGTACCTTACATTTAGAACAAAAATCATTGAGTACTATCAGATATGAACTTTAAAAATATGATTTTCCACCTCCCCTTGGGGATTGCAAAAATATCAAATTTCTAGAAAATTCAATTTGCAAAACACATACAATATACAATATTCAGAGCAAGCAAGCTAGAGATAGAAAAAGAGATGAAAAAACAGCATTTTTTCCCTCAGTAATGGTCAAACCTAGTTTAATTTATTCTTGGGAGTAAAGAAAGGAAGTTTTTAGAATTGACATGACTTCTCTAGAACCTATTGGACATTAAAGATTTAGTGACTGCATTATGAACAATGTATTTCCTGGGAAAGATGGCTTTGACTGGAAGCTTTGAAAGGCTCTTTCCGTGGCACTTTGTCTGATATCCTTGGAGAAGCACTGAGGAAATATAACGAGTAACACACTCCACAGCAGCTCTAGACCAGGATACATTGATCAGCCCCTTCATGATGATATCCCTTCAGTATTACAGTCAATTATATCTTATCCTTGGCCACTTTGTTATCAGTCCCACATATCTGATCTTCTGTCATGTTGTCTGTGAGTCTGTATCAAATAGCCCAAGGTAACCAAGGACCATGGTGCAATGAGATGGCATGTAGACGTAAGTAGTGTAGGCAGCAGTTATGATCGTCAGCACAATGATTGAATCTGAGATTCCTATAGTTAAGGAAATAATCTTTCATATGTATGGATGTGGAACTTGGGAGATGGTGAGCTAATTTTTTATGTAGAGATCTAGAAAATAAAAAATACAATAGAACATCATGATATTACAAAGATATGGTACTAATTTAGGCTATTTAGTCAGACCATAGTACATGCTAATGCTTACATGTATAGTGAAGATTTATTCAGCATCTTGTTCACGAACTTGACTGCTTTGCATGCACTGAACTGAGCATGATTTTTAGGGTGATTTTGCAGCGTTGCACTTTTGTGACTATAGAGTATAGAGAGCATTATCTTCAGCTGTCATGACAGAATGAAAATGAATCGAATTCTTCAGAATTTGTAATTCATTTCAATGTCTCATTTAACACAATCCATGATTTTCAAAGTATTGTTTTCTATTATACATGAATTGACTGTAATTTCTCATCTTTTCATCAGCCATTTTGCATAGTGATTTGTGTTTGTGGTTCTTGACCCAGCTACAAAAGCAAATCATATAATTTAAATGCTTTATCAGAGAAATCATTCCAGTGAACAAAAAATGTCAAAGTGAAGTTGACGCAAAGTCGTATTCTTTGAAATATTTGAAAATGAATTTAACCTAAAAATACCTACAAAGCCAGAATTAAACACAATAATTTTAAGCTGGCGTGGAATTATTTCTATTGCACAAAGTTTTGTTAATTTCAGGACCTAGGTGGCTCTCCCAAGAGGGTGGGGGCAGTATTATAAAGACTGTTACTGTTATATAATATTGTTGTATTCTCACCATTACAAAAATATTGATATTTTGAGTAACTTTTCTGTCACTTTCCTCTAATAATATCCTTACCCAGCGCCCGGGTAAAAGTAGGGTGCGTAATGCGCGTAAATTGTTTTAAGGCGCGTACTACTAATTTACGTAATAATGCGGACTGGAAGATGATTATAATGAGATAATTGAATTGCAATACAATTGCATACCGTACATGTACCGACGGTGGGTTGCGCGCGCACCCCATCGTCGGTACGGTATGCAATTGTATTGTGCAGCAGTTTGCAGTGAATCCCGTGAGAAAGTGTATATTATAAGTCTTCATTTTTAGGAAAAATCCTCCCCAAAAGATAAGAAAATTGACACGTCCCAGGTAAGAAACATAACGAATTTTAAATCATGGCCATCATTTGAAGAAAAGATGAATATTTACTTGATTTTTAGGCCTGATTTAGTAGGGTATCTCCACGCCGGAGTTACAGGTCGAAGTCTGGATATGATTCCACCCTCGCCAAATTTTCTGACTAATCAATGTCAGCGTTAGCTAGATCCCCTCCCCCATATATATGCTCTGTTAGATATGCAATAATACCAGGCCCTCTGGTGATGGGGAGTACCATTGCTGTTACCTTTACAATACAGAGACCCTTCCGAATTCCAGTCTATACATCATTGTTTTCTCACATCCATAATAATGAATGTGTGGGACTGAATTGTATTATGATTCACATTTTGATGTTTTAAAGGATACTGAAAGTCCATCTTTCTGCCGGTTCGAGCATATAAACAGCAGTCACAAGGGTATATTGAGTATAAATCCAACATATATAGTCTTTTAAACGACGAAACACGTTCATCTTTGTATCAATTTTAGATCCTTCGTCCTCGTATATTTGGAACACACCACACCTTTTTATTCGTCCTTCCTTGGCTATTAAATTGACCGTGTGTATAATAACGATACGGTACGTGTATACGTATGCGCGTATGTTTGTACTTTGTTCGCTCGGTTGCAATTGCGGGTAGTACCCACAGTTTTGTGGTAGTACCGCGTACGATGAGGGTGAGGATGGTGGGATGGTGATGAAAATGATCAATGTCAATTGTGATGAGGATGACTGATTTTATAAAGTTAAATTTAGCCCATAAATCGAGCAATATCTATAACGTAGGTAATTAGTTTGCCAATTAATTGTTTATTTTACACGAAATTGTTATAATTTACACATCTATTATATAACTCATCTATAGATTTTTGGCGCTCTGCATCTGAAAATATGAGTTATACCTAAAGGGGGTTGAGGCTGCTATATGAAAAAGGGCATTTATGAGAATGGAAAAGGGGCATTTACTATATGAATTAAAAGGGTAATTTGTCAAAGGAAAAGGGGAAGAGGCTCTTGTTAAAAAGGAAAAGGGGCACTTATTAGAAAGAAACTTGAAGGGTGCATGTGTCAAGAACAGGGCAATTATTAGGAAGGAAAAAGGGCACGTGTCAAAATAAAAGGGGCACTTATATCAGAGTTGAAGGGGGCATTTTTAAGAAGGGGAAGTGGCTCTTATTAATAAAAAGGAAAAAGGGCACTTATTAGAAAGGAAAAGGGAGTATGTGTCAAAGCAAAAAAGGGGGAACTTATTAGAGGGGAAAGAGGGCACTTCTCGTACCTGAAAAGGGGCACTCACCAGAGATGAAACGGGCATTAATGAGAATGAAAAGTACGAGCACTCATTTCAAAGAAAAGGGGCACCCATCAGATTTTAATAAGGGTATTTATCAGAGGTGAAAAGGGCTCTTAGTCGAAAAGGAAAAGGGGCACGTAACATAATAAAAGGGACACTTATAAGAGATGAAAAGGGGGTACTTATTAAAAGTGAAGGAATGTTGTGCTGGATCCTCGTGATCAAAATTCAAATTCAACTCTTCGGATGATGAATTTATGTTTTCAACAACAATTTCATCAAAGGTTCCTGGAAAATTAACAAAAGATTGATTATTAGCTTGAATGAATGAATAAATCAAAAAGGTCATCGTCGCTCATGCTCCATGGTTATATAGGCCTATTATATCGAGCGGAGTCTTGACACCAAAAAAACATGCCTGACGTATCGGCGCAATGGATGGTAATGTTCCGATAGGTGTAAGTGGTTCACACGGTTTTGCACAATAGTTGGTCTGCAATATATACTGGTATACCAAGAGCACAATACACACGCACACGTAGTATCACATGAGGGGCAGCCTGCTGACAACATTTGCAAATTTGCAGTGGTATCCTGGAACCGTGTCAGTGGCGCCGTATCCCCTTAATTAATAATACTTAACGTAAATGTAAATACTGCATGAATACACATAATCACATAAAAGAGTAAAGGATTTTACATAAATAAAACATCTTGCAAACAAAATAAGTTGTAACCTGCAAGATTGCATGTGCCATGTGTGGCACCCAAAATCCTGTTAACAAATCTATTCACCTGCGGTATTGTTACATTCTTTGGCAAATAAATAAAAGGCGTATAAACAATTATGATTGAACAAAACTGACGGTCCCTGTTGCAGCGTACGTAAACACATTACCACAAATAAAATATCAGTGCGAATGTTAATAGCCAAGAACAACAAAAGTACGGCGAGTAGATATATCTATAGTATATACATACAATTACATGACAGTGTATTCTACATACATAGAACACCATTATTTCAGAGTCATACAACTCAGTATAAGTATAATAATACTCATTATTCGCAGCTATCTTTGTAGTACCGCACGGGTCATATATAATATCTACTTGATATAATTATGAAGCTTGAACTATAAATGTGCACTTCAAATATGGCAAGAAATGGTAAATAATAACGACGATAATTGAAACGTCTGGATATCAACGTGATGGCCTCAAGTAGAATTTGATGGCTAAATGACAGTACACCACGAGTACGTGAGATTACCGTTCCTTTGCCTGTACTTTACAAGTCATTGAATAGATCTCATCCCAAATTAAGGGAATCTTATTTACCTTTGCATCACGCAGCTCTGGTATTATTTTTGCAGTGTTGATTTTTGCCAAAAAAGCTTGTGTTTTTTCAGATCCACTCAGTGCTGGCCACTTCAAAGCTTTGGACTCACGGCCAATACAGACTAAACAGCCAGATATACCTGCATATGAGAGGAGAGAAACGGCCTTCCAAAAGTGACAAATGAGTCAGCTTCTCTCGATCAAGTTCAGTGAATTTCTTCATCAGTTCTACCGTATCAAGTCTACTTGCGTCTAAAATTAGTAGGTTGATAAGAACATCATCAATGCGGAGAAACATTAATTTATGCAAAGTATCAACAACAACATTTGAAATAGGTACTTGTCTAAATGAGGGGGCGGGGCGGTTCTTGTTGCCATGAGGAAATACTTTTGTTTTTCCATCTCAGATGGCATGTTTGATAGGTGGAAAGATTCAGATGGACACTAGCAATATATTATGCAGGAGTAAGTACATAATAGGAGAGCCTATTCCAAGAACACACGATAAGAATTTGTAGTCTCCTCCAAAGAAGTATGCCACTTTGAAAGATGTGTCCACCAACCTCTATACATGAAGTGCTGGCAACCGCCTGTCTTAAATGATGCGTGATGCTCTTTGAGAGCATCATATTTTCTTTATCTTCAAAAATGGCGATGAGATAATCACCTATGCTAGCTATACTGCATCTTCCTCATTCAAAATGGTAAATGTAACGTTCACAACTTGCAGATTCTTACCAATCCACGTACCATCCCCAGATAATTTTACTCTACTTTCATCTCCTTCTTGTACGATATGTTTGTCATATAAAATCTGACCTCGAATTCGTAATAATTGCACAAAATCCATTTGAAAACCAGTCACATCTGAAGGAGTTGGTGTCACTGTATTAGATCGATCGAGGTGGGCTTTAGTATTTCTAATTTTAAATTGCTCGCAGAACATAACATCAGATACGCCTTATCAGAATAATATCCTTATAACATAAGGTAAAATATTGACTTTATCTAATGATTTTTTTTAGCGTTGTCTTCATGTTCATGTATATACATTACGCACAGTGAAGGAGGACTTGGAGAGCTTGAAATGTGAGGAAACTTAACGCAGCTTTGCAATCTTCTTTTAAGGTTTTCTTTCTACGATAAGATTGGGCACTATATTGTATGGTTGGAATCTTTGTTTTGGTGATATACATTGGTGCTTCCGAACAATCCTTTGAGCAAGCTTGTTAACAGACCCTTCCAGATTTGTGTCTTTTGATTTTGTAGAGAGCTTGCAATGGAGGAAAAAGGAATACTATTCATGTATCTACCTGCTTAAAATTGACTTTTTGTATCCTAGTTCTAATAAAATGGTAGTTCAGTGTAGCTGCAATTACGCTGGCCGCCATTGTTTTACCAAATAATCCCCTGGTTGACAGCTTAATCAGCGGTTATTCAATTTCCAGGTGTTTATTTAGTAACTATACTGCGCAAAAACAAATGACAGTTCCCTTGATATCTGATAAGTTTCCAAACTTGTTTATTACAGTATTGCTGGCCATCCATACTACCTATCAAATGTAATTGAAATTATAACTTATTCTATAATAAACATTATCTTAGTGCTTGTCGGTGTTAATGTATAACAATTTGTTTATATACCTGTTTGAAGATATTTGTTTAACAGTAGTAGCTGATATTACAAAAAGAAAAGATTATATAACATTTTATACTAATATTGATATCAAAGTTGAAAGTTTTCACGAATTTGATTTGTGCAAATTTTCTAAAAATAATAACTGAATGACAAACATAAAAGTCATGTAAACGTAAGGTATAATTCAAATATGCAAAAAATAATAACTTTATGTCAAAATGTGAATATTTCTATAATATACAAAAAAGTCATGTAGTATTATGAATTTAAAGTATTATCTTAAAGGTACTATGTCCCATTTGCAGGCCAAAAAAATGAAAAGGTTAAATTCCAACAGCATTTGAAAGACAATACTAATTTAGAACTTCCCTAAAAAAACGTGGGCTTGAAAATGTCTTTATGTGGGAAAATAACGACTATTAGTTGTCGAATCGACTTAGGAGCTATAGAGCCAGTAAGTAATAGTCTGATTTTTCAGACCATTGTACCGAATGGTCGTACGTTTTATGCTGCGCAAAGATT
Organism: Mesocentrotus franciscanus; assembly: GCA_037976565.1. Taxonomy (NCBI): domain Eukaryota; kingdom Metazoa; phylum Echinodermata; class Echinoidea; order Camarodonta; family Strongylocentrotidae; genus Mesocentrotus; species Mesocentrotus franciscanus. The sequence continues at coordinate 1,668,615 of CP137669.1, read as the reverse complement.
CAATCAGTTTAATTTTGGCCATTACAAGAAGTGGGTTATTGATGTAGACAAATGCTCATGTACCTTTTACAGCTCATTTTATGTATGTTATTACCAAAGATGAAAGCCAGTCAGTCACTCAATAGTGTCTGACAGTGAAGTCTAGCAAGTAAACGGGTTTCCTTGCATAATTTGAATATTAGGACACTGCTAACGGTTAAATTTCACAGATAGGACATACATGACATATTCATAATTCCTGCAAAGTTCTACAGAATTTGATGTTGGCTGCAAAGGGACGTAGTATCTTTAACTGTATGCTGAAAAGTGCAGGAGACCGCCATCATAAGCGACGCTTCACTAAGGATGGCGGCATTATAAAAGAAGAAAAAAAGTGAAATTTAAATGAAAATATGTTCACACGATCTTTGTGTATGAGTTTGTGAGTGTACTGTGTGTGTTCGTTTGTGTGTGTGCGTGCGTGTGAGAAAGAGAGAGAGGGAGAGAAAAACGATGCCATCCATTGTCCTGCCAAAGGAAGAAAATCTAAGCGTAACGCATTATTAGAATTAAATTATACATGTATTCATGAAATATTCAGACTTTTTTCATGCCTAAAGTGTTCATGAAGGTAATGTGATGAAGGTCGATATTAAATTGTCTGACAGTGCATAACGGTCTGTTTTTTGTTGTTGGTATGTATCATGCCTCTTAATAATTAATACCAGCTTGTTTCTATAGTAACGTGCATTTCAACGACAAAAATAACGGTCGACGCTATCATATCCTTTAATACTATCCCATAACTTCGATCCACTCAACATGTTTCTTAGGAACGTGTGTTCCCCCAAACAAAGAAATACAACCCCACCACTCTAAAAATCATTGGCGCTGATAGGTGTTCCAAATCTCAAAATTTCCTATCCACTTTAAGCATGTTATTAGCGTAACATGCACTTTCACAAACAAAATGATGTATGTCCCACTCCTCAAAACAACTTCATCAGCGCTAATACCTATCTATCAGAGCTATCCCCTAAATTCGATCAAAAATTTGATGTTTGTGAGATAACGTGCATTTTCTTAAACAAAAGCAAAAACAAATAAACAAACAAATATTATCGGGGCTAATAGCTATCTCAAGGAGCTATCCCCTAATTCGATCCAAAGGTATGTTTTTGAGATAACGTGAGTTTTTTCAAACAAAAGCAAAAACAACGAACAAGGAAACAACAATCATCTGCGTTATAATAGTTATCCCATAATTTATGTTCACCACACAACAAGTTGCTAAAGTAACGGGTGCCTTTTTAAACAAAAACTAAAACCAAACATAATTCATGAAACGTATTCTAGAGCTATCCCCTAATTCGATCCAAAGGTATGTTTTTGAGATAACGTGAGTTTTTTCAAACAAAAGCAAAAACAACGAACAAGGAAACAACAATCATCTGCGTTATAATAGTTATCCCATAATTTATGTTCACCACACAACAAGTTGCTAAAGTAACGGGTGCCTTTTAAACAAAAACTAAAACCAAACATAATTCATGAAACGTATTCATGAAATATTCAGACTTCTTTCATGCCTGAAGTATTCATGAAGGTAATGTGATGAAGGTCGATATTAAATTGTCTGACAGTGCATAACGGTCCGTTCTTTTGTTGGTATGTATCATGCCTCTTAATAATTAATCCCAGCTTGTTTTTATAGTAACGTGCATTTCAACTACAAAAATAACGGTCGACGCTATCAATTTCTATCCTTGAATGCTATCCCATAATTTCGATCCACTCAACATGTTTCTAAGGTAACGTGTGTTTCCCCAAACAAACAAAATATAACCCCACCACTCTAAAAATCATTGGCGCTGATAGGTGTTCCAAATCTCTAAATTTCCTATCCACTTTAAGCATGTTACTAGCGTAACATGCACTTTCACAAACAAAATGATGTATGTCCCACTCTTCAAAACCACTTCATCGGCGCCAATACCTATCTAACAGAGCTATAATTATATCCCCTAAATTCGATCCAAAATTTGATATTTGTGAGATATCGTGCATTTTTCAAACAAAAGCAAAAAAATAAACAAACAAATATTATCGGGGCTAATAGCTATCTCAAGGAGCTATTCCTAATACGATCCAATGGTATAATGTTTCTGAGATAACGATAAAGGAAACAAAAGTCATCTGCGTTAATAGCTATCCCATAATTTATGTTCACCACACAATAACTTGCTAAAGTAACGGGTGCCTTTTCAAACAAAAAATAAAACCAAACAATCATAACAATTAGCTACATCCCTTGCAGAGCTCAGGGGCGGATCCAGCCGGCGGCAAGGGAGGGGGCCGAAAAAGGGGCCCACTTCACCCGTGCGAAAATTTGAAAACCGTGCCGGCCGATTTTTCGCTCAGTGGGGTAGTGAGCACAATTTTTTTTTTTGCCTTTGAAAATTGAAGAAAAAATTCCGCCACCCCTTGAGCGCCAGGAGGGGCCCATCTTCTTTTTCCCAAAAAGGTGTTTTTACATGTTTTTTTTCTAGGGAGGGCGGGCCCCTCCCTGGATCCGCCACTGGCAGAGCTATCCCATAATCTATCCTATAATTTCAATTCACCCATCGCCATCATAATTTTGATGTACTAGTTGGCAGTATTTCCTTTTTAATCAATCTGTTCATATCGATCCCGTTCTCATACGAGCTTACCGCCTGCAGAGAAGGAAAACGTATCATTTACCTTTACATTTGGTTGAAAGTAGATATCAAGTCGTTTTGTCTCCTGCGATTTCAATTGATCTCCGTTGATCGATAGCTATCGCCTACAGTTTGAATCTTACGGTTAATATTTCTGTATTCAATCAACTGTATTCTTCGTTGTCAAATTTGTTCCCTTTATCCGAGAAAGACGTCAGGTTATCATCGTGCTGTTTGGAAGCTCTTGAAGATTGATCTGTAAAATGGTAAGTATCTTATGTTTTTGTTTCAATCATTGTGAAATGGCCACCATGAGTCTGATTTGATTTTATTGCCAATTTACTTGTTTTCTGTTTCAATATAAGCATATACACTATACATTTCGAAATAATACAATGTAATAAATGTGTACAACAAACAAGAAAAAGAGAATAGAAAAAAAATGAAATTAAACATATCATAAAAAACTTAAACAGAGGGGCATGCTATAGAAAGCAATGTTTGTGTGATGAAAAGAGAGTGACTCATGACTTAATGAATAATAGCTGTGTGGTTCAAGTTTAAAGAAATATAATTGTACATGCGACTTCAGCCAAAGAAAGCCAAGGCTTGAGTAGTGAACAATTGATACACAATACATATTTGGGATCATTTTGTCATGTGCTAAATACGAACTAGTCTATTGGGCAAATTCCATGCTCTCTTCAGTTGAACGTCCATATTTGATTTACATGTATATCAGGCCTAGAAGAAGAAAGAAGAATAAGGATGAAGAAAATAGAAAATAAAAAGGAAGGAGGACAAGAAGAATAAAAACAGAAGAAGAGAAGAAAAATTAAAAAGAATAGAAGAGAAGAGAGTATAGGTTTTCCCGGCCAATTTCGCAACTTTTCGAATCCATTCAATCGAAATTGAAGTTGTCCCAGTCTTGCTATTCGAAAGTTCAAATACGTTTTTGTGCATTCAAATTCGCGTTTGATTCAATCAAATTAACCTGTTTATCATTCAAATTAATGGGTTATGTACGCTTTTCGTCAAGCGTGCATACATTTCAGAATGACATGATCAGATGATCACGTAATCCTGCCCCTTTATACATTCAAAATCATATTGAGCATCACATTTAGCATTTTGTTCATTGAAATTACTTCAATTTCTCTGACGATTCTTTTCTTTTGTAATAATCATCTCGTATTACATGTGTAATTCTTGTTTAAAGTGTGCCTTGCAAATATGTGTCAAATGACGTCTAAGTAGAACAAATAGGCCTACTATAATAAGTACTATTCTTAAGAAATTCTCTGTATTGTCTGAAATAATACTACCTGATAAAGACACCTTCATACAATTTAACACCCGAATCTTAATAATTTATTATTTAATAATTTCGTTGTAACGAGTTGTTAACGTTTGTTTACTTTTATTGATATTTTGATATATTTTCATTTTGCTATTAAAATTTGATTGTGCGTTTCTATTCATATGATATATTTTACCTTCTTAAATATTTTATCGATGTAGTTCTTTGTTTCCGATCTCGTTTTTACGATCATGTATCTTGTTATATTTGTTTACTATAACATTTTTATTTTTTATTGAAGATGCAGCCCTGTATGGGTTTTTCAAACCTTTGATGCATTCACATACATATTTGATTTTTACTGAATTGTGAATAAATACAAATACAAAATACAAATTATCCCTTTTTATGAAATAATCATCAACGTGAAAAACATATTGCTCTTTTTTAAATGCCACATCTCTATGCTTATTTTATCTTATATCAATCTCATCTTGCAGGTATTAGCTAACTTAATATTCTCTATTCGTACGTCTAATTACACGCCCGCTTACCCACTAACTATAAGGTACAACAGAATTACGTACCAATGCAGACCCCCCCCCCCTTTCCCATTTTGTTCCGGGTAGGTGAATTCGTGGGTAATTGTGAATGCGTGGGGTGAGCGCGCATGCACTCAAAGGTAAAATATTTAAACTTGGGGGAAAAATTTAATGTTCACAATTTAACCGTTACAACATTTTCGGATTTATAAACTCACTGGTATTCGATTAAAAAAAATATAAAAATCTTTGAAAGCACCAACGTTCGGGAGAAAACGATGCCATCCATTATCCTACCAAAACAAGAGGATCCAAGCTTGACGCATTATTGTAATTCAATTATTCATGTATTCATTAAATATTCAGACTTTTTTCATGCAGGAAATTTTCATGAAAGTAATGTGATGAAGGTCGATATCTAATTGTCTGATAATGCATAACGGTCTTTTAAAAATGTAATTATTGTATTATTAATAACAGCTTGTTTCTATCGTAACTTGCATTACAACGACAAACCCACCCCTCTGAAAATAATTGGCGCTGAAAGGTATTCCAACGAAGCTGTCGCATAATAATATATTGTCTATCCACTTTCAGCATGTTATTAGCGTAACATATATTTTCACAAACAAAATTAATATACGCCCCACTCCTCAAAATAAGTTCGTCGGCCCTAATACCTAACACAGCTATCCGATAATTTCGATCTAGAATGGGGAAAAAAGGAAAATTCAGAGGCGGTGATCACCGGGGGGGTGCCTTCCCCTTCACCTTTGATAATTGCCCCTTTTAGTTTGACAAAAGCCCCTTTTCTTTGTCATAAGTGCCCCTTTCCTTTTGAGAATCGCCCCTTTCCTTTTCTATAAGAGCCCCTTCCCCTTCTCATGAATACACCCTTTCACCTCTTATAAATGACCCTATTAAAATCTGAAAGGTTCCTCTTTTCCTTTGTAATGATCACCTTTTCCATTCTGATAAGTGCCTCTTTTCACCTTTGAAGAATTGCCCTTTTAACTTTGACACATGCTCCTTTTCTTTTCTAATAAGTGCCCTTTTCCCTTCTGATAAGCGCCCTCATTTTATTTCTCCGTAACATATGCTCCTAATTTTAAAGCGGCTAAGAACAAATTTTTTATCTAGAGTTTCCCCAAGCTCGGTCGGTACGCTTGCTCGCAATTATAGTTGATGTAATTATGTAACTTGTTAGAGGTCTTTACAGTCTTTCATGATGAGATTGGGTTGGTCCTCTTTAATATGACCTCACAAGTCTTAAAATGTTTGCTTTGCTCGTTTGAAACTGAATATTCAAACCATCACACCAAGCTGCAAAGTATGATGCTTAAGCAGTATCTTGGACCATGCGAAAAGTGAAACGAATATTGAAATCATCCTTGATGATGTATTAATCACAATGTAGGGGAATATACCAATGTCTAAAAATTATATATTTTCGTTTTGTTTCCCTTGGTAAGTGCCCTTTTTCCAAAAAAATTTATGGTGCCCCCAGCCCCTCCCCCTCATTAACAGCCATCCCGCTACCCCTGGTGCTAGAAGCTATCTTGGAAAGCTATCCCCTAATTCGATCCAAAATAATTGCTTTTATAACAAAAAAGTTATAGCGCTGTAAGGTTGACACTTTGATATGAGCTAAAATGGCAATTTCGGTTGCTAAGGGCCGTCTTCTCCTTAGCAAGGGTAACATAAAAGAACAATATAATATTTCACGAGTAGATGCTATCATCAATCAGATGATTATTTTGATAGGAATTATGATGTCAAATGATGCAATTTATTTTCATTATAATATATCTCTCTTAATTACCGTTGCTATGGTGATAATATCCATGGCAACCTATAAATTATGTGTTCTCAGTAACCAAATTAGGCTATCGGTCAAATAATACATAAAATAACCTGATTCCAAGTGACAGATATGATTTGCAGTCTGAAACATGTGCATAGTGCATACTTACCCCACCCCCTCACTAAAATCAAGATAAATTTTTAGAATGGGGGCAATATGTTGTGTAGGGCATGTGGGTTAAAAAATAATGCAGGCTATCGATTGAGTGATACATAAATAAGATCTGGATCCAGGTGATAGTCATGATTTTTAGTCTGAATCATGAAAATAATGGATGGTGGAGTTTAGAATTTGCACCCTATCCCCTTCTGTGACCACCCCTCCCCCTTCTCTATCTCTTTCTCTCTCTCTCTCGCTCATTAAACAAATTTTGTGCAAATCAATATTCATATAGTACGTTTATTGCAATCCAAAAATAGTCTTTTTCGCACGGAATCTTCTCAATACACATTAAAAATTCAATTGTCAAAATTGCATGGAAACATGTTTTTCAATGTCTTTTATTTTTCCTCCCCCTACCTCGAAAGTGGGCCTAAATAATTTGTTTTGTATAATGCATTATTGAACCAGCCATGTGTAAGATAATAAAAGACCTGGATTTAAATGATAGACTGGTATCACTTTATAAAAAGTAGATACTTGAAGGTTGGAATCAGAACGTGCACCCGCCTCCCGCACCTATAGCCGTAAAATGCGGTGGGCTGGGGGTCACCGCATATCCAGGCAGCAAGTTGCCAGAATAACGTCATATCCCAGTAATAATAATAATAATAGTTCAGTTCTTGTATAGCGCATAATACGTTATGAAATAACATCTCTATGCGGTTCCAAAGCGCTTTAGAAATTATTACCCTAGCTTTAGCTCCGGCAGCCGTTATCAGCGCACAGTGCATTTCAAGGAATAATCCTACCAGGTACCTCATTTACCTCACATGGGTTGAGTGTGGCAAATGTAGATCAATGTCTTGCCAAAGGACATTAGTGCCGCAGCGGGACTCGAACCGCGGACCTTGTGATCGACAGTCCGGTGACGTACACACTCGACCACAACACCTCTACTCAGTATGCGGCTAAGTGCTTGAATACATCTTGTCTGGCGTATTTTTTGTGACAAAATAACATTTTTACCGTGACGAGGTGCAGTTTCTTAACGTCCAAAACTTGGAATTGGGAAAGGAGTCTTGCAAATAATTTTATGTTTAAAAGAGAACATAGACCTACATGCCAATGCACTTGCATGCTCGTGTCTCTCGGAGTCCCTCCACTTTCCCTAGATAAATAGTACTTTGACCCAAATTAACATTTACAAGTATTGCTTTCTGCAAGAAACCTATGTATATCATCAGTGAAAATACATGAATGAGTACGGTACAGTGTCTTTATCAAGAAAGAAAAGAAAGAAAACTATCGATCCTTATGGATACATGCGCCCCAATATACGCAAAGTAAAATGCATTAGAAATAGAACGTTTGCTAATGCTCGGTCGCGACTCGCATAATTATATTGCACAGGATTTTGTAATTTTGTGCCCCAATATAGAGAGTTTATGGGGGTGGGGAGAATAGCGTTTTCAAATGGTTCCAAATTTGACATCAAAATAATTCAATTTCTGAAATGCTAAAAATCTTTACTTGGGTTACTTTGCTAAATTCCTAGACTGTATTTATCCACAGTTTCCTTTAATTTTGTTCACCACTATTATAGTCTTAATGAGGAATGAAGAGAAACCACCTATCAATGTTCAAAATGCAAAGCTCTAGTACTATACTCAATCGCTGCGCTCCTTGCGAATTCCCTAAGCCGGTCGCCTTGCTCCCTCGCTTGCTTGCACAGTTACATAGATATATTTGGGCAGTGGGAGGGGGGTGTCGCAGTCTCATTGATTGCTCTGGGCGCCATAAGCCATAAGTACGGTTTATACAGAGTAGTGAATTGATTTCAATGTAAAGTTCGTTTGTACAGGGAGCATTAGGCTCCTCAGTTTGGATAAATCGCAACTTTTTATAAGACGAGGCCCTGGGTTCCACCCCTATTTTTTTCTTCTTTAAAAAAAAATAGACATGGCTGATACCTGATGATAGCATCCTTTACTGCTACATAATAGTCTACGATGTCTCTTGCAAGCACCAACGATTCTTTAAGCACATTGTGAAAAGTGGACAAGGGCAATTCATGAGAAAATTTCAAACGAGATTTCCTTCACAACTGCCTACAGCTACTCAATGACCAGATTACCACAATAAAGTGAATGTGAAAGAGAGATATCTCATTATATATGTTTTCATCGAAGATTATATAATACGTATATTCATTTGTATCTTGTCGTGGAAATAAATAAATGAAATGAACTGAAATTAATCAGGTCTAATTTTATGTATTAGTTTGACCGAAAGCCTAATTTGGTTTCTGGAAATTGCCAGGCATATTATTAACATAGCAGCGGGAAATAAGAGAGATATATCATTAAAATATTATGAAACAGCATCACCTAACATCATACTTCCTATCGAAATAGTAATCTGTGTGTGTATTGGGTTTTTACAGATGTGTATCAATCAGATATGATTATTTACGTCTGGGGACCGACCTTTAACGTCACCATCCGAAAGACGTGACTCAGATTCGAACCTGCGTCCTCGGCTGAATCAGTTTGTAACTTCCACTGTTAGCTGGATTACAGGCGCACGCCACAACGCCTCAATGATAGGACTATATATATATTCTATTTTTCATCTAATTATGTTACCGTTGCTAAGGAGTAGACAGCCCCTTATCAACCAAAATTGCCATTTTAGCTCATATCAAAGTGTCAACTTTCAAGCGTTATAACTGTTTTGTTACAAAAGCAATGAACTTAAAATTAAAATAGAATATTAAACATATTAATGGATAGTTTTTCAGAAAGTTCCAAGGAAGTAGTCGCCAGAATTGTATGAAAATGGAAAAATAGATATTTTTTGTTTAAAAATTGTCAAAATTGTTATGCAAATCATCCGTAAACCTATAACATGTGTTATCATCTTTTATGACATTTATTTATATTTCATATGACACCTCACACATGGTAAAATGATGTTCTGTTAAAAAGAAATCTCCAAAATAGTTCAACAGTAATTCTGGAAAATGGCCGCCATTTTGTTTCCAGCAGCATATTTTCAAGGTAGTCTACTTAGAAAATGTGCAGGGAGGTTGCATAAACACGTTGATACCCATCGACCTTTTATAACATTCCACCTGCTTTGTCCCCTAGATACATATGTAAATTCCCCTGCCCGATCCCCTAAATAAAATGACAATGTTTACGAAAATAGTGTTTACGCTAAATTGAATGAACGTTTTACCAAATTTGCTGGAAAACTCTGAAATTGGCCAAGAAAACCTATATAAAACACCGATGACAGATGTGACAGTCTCAGCAATTAATGTGTTACGTTAGTGATACATGTATGTGCTGTACAAGTAATGGTAATTGCTCTTATACATACCTCCGTGAAAATCATCATCATCATCATTATCACCATTATCAGTATTACCATTATCATCCGTATCAATATCATCATTTTTTTCCTGTTGTTCTTAGTGTTTTTCTTGTTCTTGTTCTTGTTGATTGAAACAATATCAATATGTCTTTCTATATACAGACTAAAGACACAAAGATAGGTGTATTTTGGAAGTTGATGTTTGGTACTGTAACCTCTTTGTCATTCGGTAAGTATTTATTTTGACTTCAAGTTTCAAGTTTCAAGTTTATTTATTTCCACTTTATCGAAAATAACATAATTGAATATAATGAACATGGTAATAATTATAGCTAAACATACGATATAGAAACATAATGTACATGGTAATAGTTATAACAAAAGATACAATCATAAGTATGATAAATACATTGCAAAAAAGGCTAAATAAAGTGGGGGATCTACTTAAAAGCAAAGCTTGTCTTATGTAGGTCCCAGATAATAGGTTTGTATATAAATTAGGGTAAGAAAGAATAATTGTAAGGAAACCAAAAAGAGAACAGGTACGTAAGAAAAGATGATTAACGAGAATGGAAAGTAAGAAGAAAAAAAAGAAACGGAGGAAGAAGGACAGAAACAAACAAGAACAAACACAAAAACAAAAAAAACAAGGGATAGAAAGACAAGTGGGAACGTTGTGAACAAGCGGAAAGAAAAGAAAAGGAGAGAGCAAGAGGGAGGGGCAGAGATATCAGGGAAGGATTAGCATATCCGTCATATTTTTTATGATCTCACGAATGTAGCTAAAAATAGTTGGCTTTCAAAATTACCATAATGAAGCAAAATAGGAGCAAGGTGTAAAACCTATGTTAGTCTGCAAGCACAGACTGTAGTTTGACACTATATCACAATTCCTAAATCCTCGGGTAGAGCCTAGATCTGCCTGTTTTTGTTTATGTAGTCACATTTTGCAGACAGTAATTACACAACCATTAACAAGGATTTGTGCCCTCAAACTAGACCTACGTGGCATCTCAAACCAAAAAATCACATTCGAAAAAAGTCTCCCTAATAAATGTTTCAAAATATTTAAAGAAAAACTTCACCCCAAGATAGAGGAGAGGGTGGAAAGGAAGGAGGAAAAAGACGCGGAGAAGGAGGAGAAGGAGGAAAAGGAAGAGAAGGAGATGGAAGAGGAGGAGAAGGAGGAGGAGGAGGGTATGATCCCCTTACAAAAAAGTACCATGGTTTTTTTTGGTCTAAATTACTATCCACCATGATAACCATGGTAATCATGGTATCAAACAATGATAAACATAGGGTCATCAAACAATGAATTTCATTGTTTGATACCATGGTTACCATGGTTACCATGGTGCATGATAATTTGGACAAAGAAAACATGGTTATCATGGTACTTTTTATAAGGGAGGAGGAGGATTAGGCTCGAGGAGGGCTATATGAGGATAAGTAGGAGATGAGGAATGGGAAGGAGAGGAAGGAGGGAAGGAGCAGAGGAGAAAAAGGAGGAAGAGGTGTAGAAGGAGGGGGAGAAGTAGCAGGGCGGGGAGGAGAAGGAGGAGGATGTGGAGGAGGAGGAGGAGCAAGAGGAGGCAGGAGGAGAAGAGGGGTAGGAGGAGGAAGAGAACAACAGTACTAGCAATTAATGTTCTAATATATTCTTCACAGCCTCGCCTGTGTTATCGGATTGGTCCAAGGTGGTGAAGACAACTTGTCCAGACGGGTCCGGCCTAAATTACACTTTGCCCATGTCCCACAAGTGTGAGATGAAGCGACTCCACGATGGCAGCATGGTGCAGAGCATCCCCAAACTCATTCATTTCTCTTCTGTCATCGGCGGGTGCCACCGAAGGAAGAGTAAAGAAGGGATCCCGGGCGGGCCTAGAATATGCAGAATCCCGGGTTGGTTTCATGCTTTATTCATTTTTGTTCTCAAATGTCAAATTCATTTCTTGGTTTAATCAATAAATCTACATGCAGATCGTTCTTCAATGATATCATTAAAGTTTGATATATACTCCTAACTTCTACTATTTCTACTGTTGCTACTACTACTACTACTACTATACAACAACTACTACTACTACTACTACCACTTCTATTAATACTACGACGACGACGACTTCTAATAATGATAATAATAATGATAATATGTAATAGTAATAATAATGATGAAAACATTATGATTATAGTAATGAAGCTAATAATAATATTAATAAAAATAATAATACTAGTAATAATAATACCAATAATAACAATAATAATGATTATTATAATCTATATATTAATACGCAAAATCGCCGCGGGGGGTGCGTATAACGGCCTGCCAATGTGAATTTTTTGACATCAAACCCGTCTTTCCTCGACCCTGCCCGCCTCTGCCGTGGCGCGGGAACGGCGACACAATTCCGAATGGATGGGATCGGGCATGTCGTGTGCCACATTGACCCCGTGGTCGCCGTCCATGTCGTTAAAGGTGGTTTCGGGGTCCCGGGAGGACGGGCGGACGAGAGCACGGCCGGCGTCGTCCGTGCAAGGAGGCGACGAACCCGCGAGTGAGTCGGCGAGGCGTGCACCCGCCCTCTGCACGTCTAATCAAAGAGATCACACTATCAAGAGACAGTCCAGTCCATGATGTGTTGTAGCAAATATGCACGTCGCAAAGGGAGGGCCTATCCCGTGTTAGGCATCTTGCTATATGCAGTCTAATCAAAGAGATACTTTATCAAGAGACACTCCACTCACGTCATGTAGCGTAGCACATGCATGATGCGATGGGTTGGGCCTATCCCGTGTGAGGCATCTTGCTATATATACGCATCAGCCAAACTGACGTCAACGTAATACGTGGTTCTACGCTCACACACGTACGCTCACACACGTACACACACAGTCGAGATAATTCGTGCGACGGTTACAATATATTGGCACAAACAGTCCGATTTTTCGCGTAAAATCTTTACTTTGAATATATTTGTACAAATTCTGTGGACCATGCCAACATAATCATAGTCCAAGCTTCTGCTTTATTGGTCTTTTATGAAAACTACATTGAAATCACAACAATAATAACGCAAATAGATTGTAAATGTCGAGACCATATAACTGAAGAGAAGAAAAATTCAGCGAGCTTAGGTAATATCACATGCCTCCGCACGGGCAACTCCCGCGGTGTCAGGCCAGTCACGGCGCTCACACAATGCAATTTAACCTATGCAGTAACTGCAGCACTCTAGCTATACTGCATGTAGTACCTGTATATAGCGTGTATTTAGATCATTCAATGTTTCATGTTTGAGCCGTGCAATTGTTGTTTTCTTTTATTTCTTTTTGAATGTGATGTGAATGTGAGTACGGTACGTACATGCTATTACAGAAGTGTGCAAGGAATGATAGGCCTACAGGTGGAAGGAGGCGCGGATCCAGGGGGCAGGGGCCTTGGTCCCCCTCCCAGCAAAGAAAAAAAAGAGAGAGAGAGGAAAAGAAGGAAAGAGGAGAGAAAGGGAAAGAAAGAAGAGGAAGAAGAAAAGAAAAGGTGTAAATAAGAAGGAGATGGGGGGCGAAAGGGCCTTGCCTCCCGGCTGTTGCCTCCCCACCCCTCATCAACAAAATAAGAGAGAAGGAAGGAAAGGAAAGAAAAAGGAAAAGAGGAGATAAAGAGAAAAAAAAAAGGAAGAAAGGAAAAGAAGGGGATATCAGTTGCAATTTTCTCGCCAACAAGTTGTGAATCGAGGGCCAAAAAACCTTGCCTCTCCCCCCCCCCCACAACAAAGAGAGCTAAAATGGAACAAAAAAGTAAGAAGAAAAGAAAAGGGTGAAAAGAAGGGAGATCAGTTGCGATTAATCCCGCCAAAAACGTGTGAATCGGCCCTTGCCTCCCTTCCCCAGCACACCTAAAGAGAGAGAAGGGAAGGAAAGAAGAAAAAAAGAAAGAAGAAAGGTAGGGAGATCAGTTGCGATTTTCCCGCCAACAAGGTGTAGATCGGGGGCGCTTGCGTACTGACGGGGCTTGGGTGCTGGGGCCTGCCCCAAATGAAATTTAAACGTGGTTTATTTCTAATTCGATACCGGTGATTTACAAATGTTGCTGAAATGACATAATTTTCCGAGATTTTTAGTACATTATACTTTTGTATGCGTTTGTTGGAAAATGACAAATTCCCAAATTTACAGTCGGGCAAAAATATACTTATTTAGAGGCCTACATGTCAGGGTCCGCGGAACGGCAGGGCTCGGGGGCTCGAGCTCCACCCCCCACTTTTGTGGAAAAAGTATATTAAAGAGAAATAGAAAGAAAGAGAGAAAGAAAGAAAAATAGTGACCTGCCAGTGTCACAAAATAATGAGGTATCAAAATATGCTCATCTGACCGTGATTAAATGCCTAAAACCCTGAGCTTCGGGGGCTCCGCCCCCTGGACCCCACGCCAATGAGTGACCTGCCAGTGTCACAAATAAGGTATCAAATTATACTCATCTGACCGTAATTAAATGCCTAAAAACCCTGAACTTCCGGTGGCTCTGCCCCCTGGACCCACTCAATGGCCCTAAGGCGGACCCCTGGATGCTTATCTGACGGTAATTTAATGCCTAAAACCCCTGAGCTTCTGGGGGCTCCGCCCCTGACCCCCCATCACTATGAAAAACGTTGAGCGGGCTTGCATGTAAGAGTGGGGTGATGCGGATGTTTTGTCTGCCCCGCCCCCAAAAAAAAACGTTTTTCATTACGTACCAATATTTGGCTCGCATAACTTCAAATTTGGGCCCCCTAAGGAATCCTGGATCCGCGCCTGGGTGGAAGGGATATAAAACAAATATACAATGACTCATTCTCGGAACAAGCTAAAACTATTCGCACTCAGGAACATCAATAGTACTGTTCTCCCTCGGGCCGCGATGGCCCTCGGGAGAATATAATACGATTTGATGTTCCTTCGATGCGAATAGTTTTAGCTAGATCGAGTGTCATTTTATATTTGTATATTTGTATATTATTTTCAGTGCATGCATGACAACAATATTCGTATAGATAACGAGTGAGGATCCGGAAAGGGATAGTGAAAAAGTAGGAACGAATTTAAGTGACGACAATAATCGTAATTAACGAAAGTAAAAGAAAGTATTAGACTAAAATATATGCATCAATTTTAATTACAAATTATTGACTTCACTGTTTTCTTCCAATTTTCAAGTTTTATTACATGATACATATTTATAAAAAAAAATTCAAAATGATACATGGGACAGCAAACAAAAGGTTGATATTCTAACGAGTACAATATTAATGAAAAGAAGAAGAAAAATTATAAAATGATAAAAAGAAATTATCTTTAAAAAATATTTTAAAAAAAAAAAAAATATCAAAAAAAAAATATAATAATATTGATAATAATAATCGTTAGCACATATCTATTTTCAACCCCCACCCTCCCTAGAATCCCGTGGATTTTCCACGGGTCCTGCTAGTCTATATATTAATACGCAAAATCGCCGCGGGGGGTGCGTAACGGTCTGCCAATGTGAATTTCTTGACATCAAACCCGTCTTTCCTCGACCCTGCCCGCCTCTGCCGTGGCGCGGGAACGGCGACACAATTCCAAATGGATGGGATCGGGCATGTCGCGTGCCACGTCGACCCCGTGGTCGCCGTCCATGTCGTTAAAGGTGGTTTCGGGGTCCCGGGAGGACGGGCGGACGAGAGCACGGCCGGCGTCGTCCGTGCAAGGAGGCGACGAACCCGCGAGTGAGTCGGCGAGGCGTGCACCCGCCCTCTGCACGTCTAATCAAAGAGATCACACTATTAAGAGACAGTCCAGTCCATGATGTGTTGTAGCAAATATGCACGTCGCAAAGGGGGGCCTATCCCGTGTTAGGCATCTTGCTATATGCAGTCTAATCAAAGAGATACTTTATCAAGAGACTTCACTCACGTCATGTAGCGTAGCACATGCATGATGCGATGGGTTGGGCCTATCCCGTGTGAGGCATCTTGCTATATATACGCATCAGCCAAACTGACGTCAACGTAATACGTGGTTCTACGCTCACACACGTACACACACAGTCGAGATAATTCGTGCGACGGTTACAATATATTGGCACAAACAGTCCGATTTTTCGCGTAAAATCTTTACTTTGAATATATTTGTACAAATTCTGTGGACCATGCCAACATAATCATAGTCCAAGCTTCTGCTTTATTGGTCTTTTATGAAAACTACATTGAAATCACAACAATAATAACGCAAATAGATTGTAAATGTCGAGACCATATAACTGAAGAGAAGAAAAATTCAGCGAGCTTAGGTAATATCACATGCCTCCGCACGGGCAACTCCCGCGGTGTCAGGCCAGTCACGGCGCTCACACAATGCAATTTAACCTATGCAGTAACTGCAGCACTCTAGCTATACTGCATGTAGTACCTGTATATAGCGTGTACTTAGATCATTCAATGTTTCATGTTTGAGCCGTGCAATTGTTGTTTTCTTTTTGTGAGGTGGTCGAGAACTCGAAATCAATGACACAACAGATCCTGTGAGAGGGCCAAGCAAAGAGTCTTTATTAGTAGTAACCAGTAACTGACACATTACAAATCACATAATAATGCCGATAATCATGGAGATCATGCATTCCCCAAAACATGTCATGTTATCAAATATAAAACGAGTTAATTTGCCCTTTAAAAACCAATTGCCACAGTACAATGTAGCTGAAACTCTCAACATTAACAAAGGTAAATACCCGACCCAAATACTTAAACAAATAAGTAACAGTCAATATAAAACTCATATAAAGCAACCCATTCACCAATTTGGATAAACCAACACACCAAGTTAGGTGTAATAACCTTATCATGTGACCTCTCTATCACCACTCAATTCTTGTTCAATAAACTATAACTTTAACTTGTACATTGTAATATTAAGACAATGCAAATATCCTGATAACATAAACTTAAATAGGGCTATCCTGGCTCCCCTTAGCAACCAAAATACAAACAACATGTAATGCTTTTAAAGACTCAACTTCTATCATAAGCACTTCTTTTCTATGCTCCCTACCGTTCTCACTGACATCGTTCCTAAACCAAGACCTATACTCATCACATAACTTAGAGCGTCATTAACCCTGGCCCTGGCCCTGCACTGCATGGGACCAGATACGTAGCGCGCACGCACTACACCCAGTTTTGGTACCGCGCGTTCAACTTATTAGTGTACATCACCATGTACTAGAATGTAAATGCATATAACAAATCATAACGCTAAGCATCACACATCTTAACATTAAATCCTCGCTTTCGATATAATCATATCAACCCATATGATACATCAAAATAATCACTCAAATCGTTCTAACACAATACACATATGTACATTACACATATTTAGCATAACAACATTAATATTTACTAAACATAACAGTGGTTCAAGTTTGGTCAACTCACCTGTGAGAGGGCCAAGCAAAGAGTGCCGGCTTGTCTCAGCACTCCGCCCTCTACAGGTCACAGGGTAATTTCCTAACCCCTTACATCCTTCCCCACTTAAAACGTCATCGCCCTCGATGACCGAAGGAACAATATTCAAGCCATCAACTACCAACAAACGTATAACACATAAATAAACTTGCCACTAGTATAGCACGTGGCGACATAACACTTATATCAAACGGCACCATTACCTGTGAGTCTTTCCACTACACAGCAGCCCCCTTTAAGTGTCATTTTGCAAGCTCGTAAAACACAGTATACACTATAAATACATATAAACAAATATAAAAACATATCCCAACATGGCTAATTAACTGACTGCTACTAGCGTCGAGACTTCAAACCCAGCATAATTAAGCCGTCTCACCAAAAAGTTATCTCCCAACCTACAACTCAAATAGGCATGCACTAATCATGTTATCTATCGCCATTAAATTCGCACATGTCTATAAATCGGCACTTCATGTCCAAATGTCAACCACGTATCACAAGCGGTAAGTATAATTTAACCTCAATAAAAAATGAATGGGGTGACCCAATGCTGGACGGATTCATACCAGACCCAAAACAAGCTTAACAAGTACATAAAAAGGCATGTGTACATGATATACAAAAATCGTATGCAATTTCCTATCGCATATCTTTCTTCTATGCAAATATCAAAAACCAAAAATAAATTTTGTTGCTAAAAGTCATATCCTGTCTCTAAACAAAAACATAATCCTCTATAATGCTATCAATCAAAACTATAAGACCAAAATATAGCAAAATGACTAAAACTCAATCAGGGGCCCTTGCTTTCGGCCTAGCAGTTCGTAGTTCTGACTGATGTTGCTGGACATAAGACTTGATGTTTCTCCGACGCTCTGGTTGTCCTTCCCCACTTAGGACCAGACCATGGGGAAACCTTCCAATTCTCCCGGACATCAAGTAGAAGGGTTCGACACCAGTACTTGCATGGACAGTGTTGTTGTAGGCATATACCAAAGAGGGCAGGTAACGATTCCAGCGTCGCTTCTTGCTCTCAGGCAGAGATCCCAGCATGTTGTGCAGAGTGTGGGTCAGGCGCTCACACTGACCACGAGCTGAAGACACTTCGCGATGTTTCTCCAGAAGACCCTCTAGATCAGTGCGTTCTCCAAGAGACAAACTCGTCCAGTCCACATCCACCGGATTCTCATGAATCTCGACTGACAGTTCATCTTGCTCTTCTTCTCGCACAACTGATGCATTGCCGTAAAGGGCACCCAGTTGGACAGCCTTTGGGATCACAATCTCCTCTTCTTTGTTATCGCGGATCACGATGGGGGATGCCTCTTTCTCTATCTGAACGAAACATGGCTGGATATCTATTCCTACCGGTAAGGCGCTACATTCTACTGTCTCTAGGAGCACTTCAAATGGTCCCTCACTCGTTCCTGTTGTACTTTGTGCTTCAAGCACCACTGCCTGACGTGCAGATATCGCAACACTTCCCTCCTGTCTGAGACGGGCTGTTTCGTTTCGTGGCGTCCGTTCCACAGGGATCGAAGATGGGGCAATTGGTGGTCCTTCTGGTGGCGGCATCCATACCCCCGGGTTGGGCAAAGGTACTGGTAAGGGTCCGGTCTGCTGTACCCAGCCGCCAGGTGGTTGCCCATAAGGTTGCCCAGGATGAGATGCCCACCCATCGGGTTGTGGAAACGGTGGTGGTGCAGATGGTCCTCCTCTCGGTGCCCAACGTCTATATTGCTCTGTATACTGGGGGCCCTGTTCCCTGTCTTGACGAGCCCTGGTATCTTGAAGTCCTTGTCTCTTATGTGGACATTCCCGAGCATAATGTCCCCAACCGCTACAATTGAAGCATTGTACATTCTCTGCATTGCGAGGCAAGGGTGGTTTTAGCGATGTTGCTAGGTCGCTAACTGCTCCGACGACTCGATCGGCCAGTTCCTTTACTGCCCGCATCATCTCTACTACATCTGGCCGGTTCGTCTGTGTTTGTAGCTGTGACTGGAGGGCCGTCTGGTGCACTGTTCCTGTGGAACTCTTGAAACGGGCCTCCTCCCGCTGTTCCCTCCTGATGGCAACCTCCCTGAGTTCCCGGAATTGAACCGATGTTCCCCCCTCATACCTATCTTGGAGGGTGTTCCTAAGGTATCGGTCGCCGATTCCTCGATAAACTGCTCAGCTAGGGTGGCTTCTGGTTCCGAATATAGTCGGCCACTCCAGCTCGTGAGGCGGAGAAAACGGTTTTCTAGGTCCAACGCGAAATCTCTGACGCTTTCTCCTTTTGCTGCTTCCTCTCCAGGAATAGTCGTTGGAGCTCCCCCACCGGGACATGGTCCGCATACGAGTCCTGGATGTACGAGAGGATATCTGCGATGCCTTTCCCTTCTCTAATTAGCGACTTCACCTCCATCTTTGGTCCGTCTTTGAGGTAATCTAGGATGAATGCCCCTTGCTGTTGGTCGGGTATGGCGTACTTGGCGAAAGCACTCCTCATGGAGTTGACAAAATCTGCAACCTCTCCTGGCCGGCCTCCAAATGTGGGCAGCTTTCTTTCCGGTGCCATAATAATCTGGGGTGGGGGGCGGGACAGCAACTTTTCCAACTGTCCTTGGACACTATCCCTGTTTTCCTCTTTAGGTTGGAGAAGTGGCCGGTATAAGACATGACCCCACTCCCCTATTGGATGGATCTTCCCCCCGATAGCAGGTACAACTACCTCCTCCCGTCTGTGTCTAAGTACACCAGCCCCTTGGCCTTGGGGAAATTGGTTTGTAATGCTTCTAGGCTAAGGGGCCCATCAGTACCCATCAAAGGAAATTTTAATTTCCTTCCCCCCTCTTCAATCTTAACGTACAAAGCCATATCGGCAAGTATCAACAAAAAATTAACAAGCTATGTGCCAATTGCATACAAGAACTTGCCTAATATATATCTTAGTCTCAAAAACTTCGATTTAAATCATAAAATATATTCACTTAGAAATAAGTCCTTTAAACTAAAACACCTTCCAAAGGATTTAAATATCAATAACCAAAGGTACTATCACATGTTCCAAACCTACTTCAAAAAAAATATTATTGAATCTAAACATTCTCAAAACTTGACCGACTCTCAAATTTCCAATAACATCAATATCAAGAATAATTAATTACTTTTCCATAAAAGTAATATTCTTCAACCACATCTACTCACTTCAGTTAAAAAACATTTTTCCTAATACCTACATGTAGCAATATCTTCAATAAAAACAACTATCTTAAAACTTAAAATACATTCTTGAAGCAAATTCTTGAAGCAAGTTCTTGAAGCGAATTCTTAAAGTGAGTTCTAGAAGCAATGTTCTCTCATCACCTTGTAATGCACATCGTCGTCGCTCTATCACTCATTGCTAAATTATGTTCAATGTGTCCAGGCATAACTATTATCGTTCCACGACTATTACTCAATGAACAGCACACCTTCCAAAACTATACGAGTTCTTGATCGACGTATATATCTACTTGACTCTTTGCGAGGTCTTCCGGACATGGTCTTGTCACCCTCGTCGATGATGTTGCTGTTGCACACGCCGCCGTCCACTTGGGTTCGAATCCCATCCTCGTCGCCAGTTGTGAGGTGGTCGAGAACTCGAAATCAATGACACGACAGATCCTGTGAGAGGGCCAAGCAAAGAGTCTTTATTAGTAGTAACCAGTAACTGACACATTACAAATCACATAATAATGCCGATAATCATGGAGATCATGCATTCCCCAAAACATGTCATGTTATCAAATATAAAACGAGTTAATTTGCCCTTTAAAAACCAATTGCCACAGTACAATGTAGCTGAAACTCTCAACATTAACAAAGGTAAATACCTGACCCAAATACTTAAACAAATAAGTAACAGTCAATATAAAACTCATATAAAGCAACCCATTCACCAATTTGGATAAACCAACACACCAAGTTAGGTGTAATAACCTTATCATGTGACCTCTCTATCACCACTCAATTCTTGTTCAATAAACTATAACTTTAACTTGTACATTGTAATATTAAGACAATGCAAATATCCTGATAACATAAACTTAAATAGGGCTATCCTGGCTCCCCTTAGCAACCAAAATACAAACAACATGTAATGCTTTTAAAGACTCAACTTCTATCATAAGCACTTCTTTTCTTAGACAGACAGAAATAACGTCTGGTATGGGTCATTCTTTAATAAAACTGACATTTGTTGACATTCCCCATACACAGACGGTAACCAATACGGCTCGCAACGGGGGGAGAGATTGAGCCGATTGTGCAGCACTTGTTACCCCGAAACTTTCTCCCACGATTTTCCTTATTTAGATCTAATTTTCTGATTTATAAATCAGATACAAAAATACTATGTCTATTTTTCTCCTATGTACAGTTATCAATTTTTAATGACTTATTTCTAAATGCAAAATTTACGGACTTACGTATATGAATTATCCAATTTTTATCTCAGAACCAAGGAAACGGTACGTTCATGCATTCGAACTGGTAATCTATGACATGACCCGCCCGATATATTTCCGGTCAACCGACCAAAACAAGCCCAATGGCCAATCAGAGCACGTGTTTGATATTGGGCTTATGAATATTCAAACATCACCGGCTCAAGCCGGGCTGACTCATACGTAGCTATTGGACGTTCGAAAAGAAAAAATGAATATTCATCAACTTAAACCAAGATGGCTGACAACAAATCTTGTTGACTACAAGACTTTCTCGGATTAATCATTAATATAGGATCTAAATGAGCAAGCTATCGTAAGTCAAAGTAGATATTTCTGTGTTATTTTTCATCTTGATTAATATTCAGTGTAATATTGCAGCCAAATTGGATATATGAAGACGTAAAGAGTGAAAAATCTCGTTGCATATCTCATTCATCGCGGTCCGCCGAACCGAACCATTCGTTCCGCACACTACTGCATACGCCGTACTTCAGTCTATGTATAGAGGCGGTCAGAGGAGCCAGATGCAATCTCAGCGGAACAACCGTCGATATCAGAGACTGAAGCTTTCGGTCTATTCTTTTCTATGCTCCCTACCGTTCTCACTGACATCGTTCCTAAACCAAGACCTATACTCATCACATAACTTAGAGCGTCATTAACCCTGGCCCTGGCCCTGCACTGGGACCAGATACGTAGCGCGCACGCACTACACCCAGTTTTGGTACCGCGCGTTCAACTTATTAGTGTACATCACCATGTACTAGAATGTAAATGCATATAACAAATCTTAACGCTAAGCATCACACATCTTAACATTAAATCCTCGCTTTCGATATAATCATATCAACCCATATGATACATCAAAATAATCACTCAAATCGTTCTAACACAATACACATATGTACATTACACATATTTAGCATAACAACATTAATAATTACTAAACATAACAGTGGTTCAAGTTTGGTCAACTCACCTGTGAGAGGGCCAAGCAAAGAGTGCCGGCTTGTCTCAGCACTCCGCCCTCTACAGGTCACAGGGTAATTTCCTAACCCCTTACATTTTATTTCGTTTTTGAATGTGATGTGAATGTGAGTACGGTACGTACATGCTATTACAGAAGTGTGCAAGGAATGATAGGCCTACAGGTGGAAGGAGGCGCGGATCCATGGGGGGCAGGGGGCCTTGGTCCCCCTCCCAGCAAAGAAAAAAAAGAGAGAGAAAGAAGGAAAAGAAGGGAAAAGGAGAGAAAGGGAAAGAAAGAAGAGGAAGAAGAAAAGAAAAGGTGTAAATAAGAAGGAGATGGGGCGCGAAAGGGCCTTGCCTCCCGGCTGTTGCCTCCCACCCCTCATCAACAAAATAAGAGAGAAGGAAGGAAAGGGAAAGAAAAGAGGAAAAGAGGAGATAAAGAGAAAGAAAAAAGAGGAAGAAAGGAAAAGAAGGGGATATCAGTTGCAATTTTCTCGCCAACAAGTTGTGAATCGAGGGCCAAAAAAACCTTGCCTCTCCCCGGCCCCCCGCCCCCGCCAACAAAAAAAAAAGCTAAAATGGAACAAAAAAAGAGTAAGAAGAAAAGAAAAGGGTGAAAAGAAGGGAGATCAGTTGCGATTAATCCCGCCAAAAACGTGTGAATCGGCCCTTGCGTCCCTTCCCCAGCACACCTAAAAGAGAGAGAAAGAAGGGAAGGGAAAGAAAAAAAAGAGAAAGAAGAAAGGTAGGGAGATCAGTTGCGATTTTTCCCGCCAACAAGGTGTAGATCGGGGGCGCTTGCATACTGACGGGGCTTGGGTGCTTGGGGCCTGCCCCAAATGAAATTTAAACGTGGTTTATTTCTAATTCGATACCGGTGATTTACAAATGTTGCTGAAATGACATAATTTTCCGAGATTTTTAGTACATTATACTTTTGATGCGTTTGTTGGAAAATGACAAATTCCCAAATTTACAGTCAGGCAAAAATATACTTATTTAGAGGCCTACATGTCAGGGTCCGCGGAATGGCAGGGCTCGGGGGCTCGAGCTCCACCCCTCCCCACTTTTTGTGGAAAAAGTATATTAAAGAGAAATAGAAAGAAAGAGAGAAAGAAAGAAAAATAGTGACCTGCCAGTGTCACAAAATAATGAGGTATCAAAATATGCTCATCTGACCGTGATTAAATGCCTAAAACCCTGAGCTTCTGGGGCTCCGCCCCTGGACCCCACGCCAATGAGTGACCTGCCAGTGCCACAAATAAGGTATCAAATTATACTCATCTGACCGTAATTAAATGCCTAAAACCCTGAACTTCCGGTGGCTCTGCCCCTGACCCACTCAATGGCCCTAAGGCGGACCCCTGGATGCTTATCTGACCGTAATTTAATGCCTAAAACCCTGAGCTTCTGGGGCTCCGCCCTTGACCCCGAATCACTATGAAAACGTTGAGCGGGGCTTGCATGTAAGAGTGGGGTGATGCGGATGTTTTGTCTGCCCCGGCCTCCAAAAAAAAAAAAAAAACGTTTTTGCTCATTACGTACCAATATTTGGCTCGCATAACTTCAAATTTGGCCCCCCTAAGGAATCCTGGATCCGCGCCTGGGTGGAAGGGATATAAAACAAATATACAATGACTCATTCTCGGAACAAGCTAAAACTATTCGCACTCAGGAACATCAATAGTACTGTTCTCCCTCGGGCCGCGATGGCCCTCGGGAGAATATAATACGATTTGATGTTCCTTCGATGCGAATAGTTTTAGCTAGATCCTCGAGTGTCATTTTATATTTGTATATTTGTATATTATTTTCAGTGCATGCATGACAACAATATTCGTATAGATAACGAGAGTGAGGATCCGGAAAGGGATAGTGAAAAAGTAGGAACGAATTTAAGTGACGACAATAATCGTAATTAACGAAAGTAAAAGAAAGTATTAGTCTAAAATATATGCATCAATTTTAATTACAAATTATTGATTTCACTGTTTTCTTCCAATTTTCAAGTTTTATTACATGATACATATTTATAAAAAAACCAATTCAAAATGATACATGAGACAGCAAACAAAAGGTTGATATTCTAACGAGTACAATATTAATGAAAAGAAGAAGAAAAATTAAAAAATGATAAAAAGAAATTATCTTTAAAAAGTATTATTTAAAAAATAAAAAAAATAAAAAAATAAAAAATAATAATATTAATAATAATGATCGATAGCACATATCTATTTTCAACCCCCCACCCTCCCAAGAATCCCGTGGATTCTCCACGGGTCCTGCTAGTAACTATAATAATATCAATAACAACAACAATGATAACAATAAACATAATAATAATAATAATAATACCAACAAAAAAAAATCGTTATATTTAAAAAAAGGCCACCTTTTCTATATCGTGATTTGGTTTATTAGAGTACAGGTAGGAAGATCTCGATAGGGCAAAGTCGTACGACTCTGGCTTCTAGCGAAAATTGCTTCACATCAAGTACTACTATACACTTACCGAATTCTTAAAAGGCAATCCAATCTTTCTAATAAGTACATTTGCATAAAAGCAGAAAAATGAAAGGAACAGAATGGCGAAAGTTTGAAATAAATCGGATTAATGGTAAGGGAGTTTGAATGTTTGAAAATTGAAATCAATAAATCTTTATGAATAGATTGATTGTGACGTAGTCAGAGACAACTCTCCCGTTTGTCGTGTACTAAAATATTATTAATTTTGTCCCTCTTAAGTGCCTTCTCCCTCTGGGCACTACTTAAAATATAAATTGATAGCATACTATCATCGGTCCTCTAAAAATAAAAACCCTCCAACGTCAAACATTTTGAAAAATTGACATTTTAGTCATTTTGTGTGTTGAAACAAATTTAAAAGCTGTCCGACGCTTTACGTCACAGTGACAGTACCGATTCAGCGAATTCGAAGTGCCCGTACGCTTAGTGATTACAACTTTCAACAAAATTATAACTTTCTTATTTTTTGTCCGATTTCATTCAAACTTTCAACCGGTATGCTTTCATGATTTTTCTGTGTGTTTTTTAATTTTAAGTAGGTGTCTATAAAGGTTGGATCTTCCTGTAACCAGGAACCATAATATACCATGCCCTAGCTAACTCTAATCTTAACCCTGACTCTAACCCTAACCTAAAAGCCAATTGCAACTCAAACCCAAACCATTCACCTCTGACAAAATAAAGCCAAGGACAATTGACGTGAGAGAAAAAAGTTTGGTCACCAAGGGGACTGAAAATCACCAGGGAATACAGTGAATTTTAGAAGGGGCACTGATCAACTTCGATGTGCATAGATCAGAAATTTGTAGGAAGATATCAAAGAATATAGGTATTTTATTTAAACTTCAATCTGTTCTTCCAGAAAAACAATTGTTCATGTTACATAACTCATTGATCCTTCCTTATTTGCAATATTGTAACATGTCCTGGGCCGGGACAGGTTCATCAAAACTTGAACCTTTGCTCAAACTTCAAAAGAAAGCTTTACGAATTTGTACATCTTCTCATTTTCTTGCTCAATCTCAACCAACATTCTTCAGATTTAAAACTCTAAATATCTTTGATATTCATACTTACCAAATTGCTATTTTAATGTTCAAACATAAAAGTGCAATATTACCGAAAAATATTTCTTCATTCTTTCAATTAAATAAACATATACACTCTTACAATACTCGGCAAAGCTCCAAATGGCACTACTCAAAAGTAGAAAATAATCGCACGTTGAAGTTGATTCGTCATCAGGGTCCTCGCATATGGAATTCTTTGAATATGAATGTTGCATCAAGCAGTTATTTAAGTTCATTCAAAAACAAATGTAAGTCAAGCTTGTTATCCATTTATAATCATTAAGTTACTACATTGTATATTATTTAGACTAGATTCGTTCTAAGGGCCCGTCACGGCCCCCACCCTGTGTGATTGATTGTATGCATGGATGTGTGTGGTGATTTATCATTGGTGATTTGTCAGTTTTGAATATTTTTCTTACTTTTTATTTATGTTCACAGTTTGATTATATTTTAATGATAATGTACTGAGGGAACTTTTCAACCCACAAGCTTCTACTTTTTTTTGGTTCCCCCTTTTTCCTTATCTATTGTGTTAATGTACATGAATTGTATTTGTAATTGTATTTGATGTAAATGTTTTTAATGATTTGGAAAAATAAAACAATTGAATTGAATTGAATTGAATTGAAAATTGAACACCAATGAAAGGGGCATCCGATGGCTATGCAGTATGATCTTCATGGCCTTTGATATTTCTAAGCCTTGGTAAAAATACATTAGCATTAGTCTTGCTTACCTTTTATAAGTTAATTTGTCAAAAGTCCGAATATATAATTTGTCACACCAAACAGAACAAAATTTAATGTTTATTTGTTTATCAGTATTGAGTTTTATCCCGTGTATTACTTATTTCGCAGATTGTGGCAAAAAACTCTGTAAAAACGGCTGGTGTGAGGAGACTATGGTAGGCTACAACTGTCACTGCTCAAGTGGGTTTCAAGGGAGACACTGTGATGAACGTAGGTGTAATATCCTAGGCTTATCGGGGAGGGTGGCCAATTGATGAACAAAGAGCATGAAGAGACTTTCTACAGGGAGTAAACAAAAATTCCGTAGCTGCAACTGAAGAAAAGAAGAGGAAGAAGAAGATGATGATGATTAAGAAGAAAATACCTCGCGGTCCTCTTTCGGAAGTTTTTGATAGAATTGGGATTCCCACAGATAAATATTTTCCGATTTTTATTCCCCCTTGATCATATCCACGTACCATGACCAGTAGCGCCTGGAGACAACCGGCGAAAATAATTTCACAGGAAATAATGTTATGCATCGTCATTTACCCCAGTTATGTTTTTTTTCTTTCAATGATCATAGAATCAACGACGGAAGCGACGACCAAGCCTACGACGAGCCCTACGACTACGATGTCGGAACGCTCAGACACAACGACTTCCCAATTCACCCCTACCTCTAGTATGTCTAAGCAATAAAATCATGGAATTATTATCATAATGGGTCTATAGCCACTATAGCCCCTTCTCTCCCTCTCTCTCCCTCTCTCTCTCTCTCTCTGTCCGTCTTTATCTGACTTTTTTCGGTTTCTCTCCTATCACAGGCGTCGGTAAAACCCGTTTTTAAGGGGAAAGTGACCGTCTTATTATTTTGTCCAACGAGTTTATGAACAGTAAACACGACATAGCAATACATTTCGATAATTTATTTGACAAAAAAAGTCCCTCCGACTGTGAAAAAAAAACACTTAATCTAGAAATTTGCCGACACAAATTAAACCTTATGAAATAAATAAACTGTTAAAGTATATTTAAAAAAAGTTTTAATAGACTTAATTTTTCTTGGTATGGCCTTCTATTCCTGTTTAGGTGTCATTCCTAGTCTAATTGCTCTGTACGTGGTTTTCATTTTTTCATAACCCTAAACACTTTTCAGAGTCAGCAGAATCATCGACTACGGACAAGACGACCAAGCCCAAGTCGAGCCCTACGACGATGACGGAACGATCAGATGCAACAACATCGCATACAGCCACCACCTCCAGTAAGAAAAACATTGAAATTACGTCATGTCATTATTATCATAATGGGTCTATAGCCACTAGCCCTCTTCTCTTTCTCTCTCTCTCTCTCTCTCTCTCTCTCTCTCTCTCTCTCTCTTTCAGTCATTATCTGATTTTGTTTCGGTTTCTCTCCTATCACAGGCGTCGGTAAAACCTATTTTTTAAGGGGAAAGTGACCGTCTTATTATTTCGTCCAACGAGTTTATGAACAGTAAACACACCGTAGCAATACATTTAGATAATTATTTGACAACAAAGTCCCTCCGAATTTAACAAAACACCACTTAATCTAGAAATTTGCCGACACAATTAAACCTTATGAAAATAAACTGTTAAAGTATATTTTAAAAAGTTTTAATAGACTTAATTTTTCTTGGTATGGCCTTCTATTCCTGTTTAGGTGTCATTCCTAGTCTAATTGCTCTGTACGTGGTTTTCATTTTTCATAACCCTAAACACTTTTCAGAGTCAGCAGAATCATCGACTACGGACAAGACGACCAAGCCCAAGACGAGCCCTACGACGATGACGGAACGATCAGATGCAACAACATCGCATACAGCCACCACCTCCAGTAAGAAAAACATTGAAATTACGTCATGTTATTATTATCATAATGGGTCTATAGCCACTAGCCCTCTTCTCTTTCTCTCTCTCTCTCTCTCTCTCTCTCTCTCTTTCAGTCTTTATCTGACTTTTTTCAGTTTCTCTCCTATCACGGGCGTCGGTAAAACCCGTTTTTAAGGGAAAGTGACCGTCTTATTATTTTGTCCAACGAGTTTATGAACAGTAAACACGCCGTAGCAATACATTTAGATAATTATTTGACAACAAAGTCCCTCCGAATTTAACAAAACACCACTTAATCTAGAAATTTGCCGACACAATTAAACCTTATGAAAATAAACTGTTAAAGTATATTTAAAAAAAGTTTTAATAGACTTAATTTTTCTTGGTATGGCCTTCTATTCCTGTTTAGGTGTCATTCCTAGTCTAATTGCTCTGTACGTGGTTTTCATTTTTCATAACCCTAAACACTTTTCAGAGTCAGCAGAATCATCGACTACGGACAAGACGACCAAGCCCAAGTCGAGCCCTACGACGATGACGGAACGATCAGATGCAGCAACATCGCAAAAAAACACCACCTTCAGTAAGAAAAACATTGAAATTACGTCATGTTATTATTATCATAATGGGTCTATAGCCACTAGCCCTCTTCTCTTTCTCTCTCTCTCTCTCTCTCTCTCTCTCTCTCTTTCAGTCTTTATCTGACTTTTTTCAGTTTCTCTCCTATCACGGGCGTCGGTAAAACCCGTTTTTAAGGGGAAAGTGACCGTCTTATTATTTTGTCCAACGAGTTTATGAACAGTAAACACGCCGTAGCAATACATTTAGATAATTATTTGACAACAAAGTCCCTCCGAATTTAACAAAACACCACTTAATCTAGAAATTTGCCGACACAATTAAACCTTATGAAAATAAACTGTTAAAGTATATTTAAAAAAGTTTTAATAGACTTAATTTTTCTTGGTATGGCCTTCTATTCCTGTTTAGGTGTCATTCCTAGTCTAATTGCTCTGTACGTGGTTTTCATTTTTCATAACCCTAAACACTTTTCAGAGTCAGCAGAATCATCGACTACGGACAAGACGACCAAGCCCAAGTCGAGCCCTACGACGATGACGGAACGATCAGATGCAACAACATCGCATACAGCCACCACCTTCAGTAAGAAAAACATTGAAATTACGTCATGTTATTATTATCATAATGGGTCTATAGCCACTAGCCCTCTTCTCTTTCTCTCTCTCTCTCTCTCTCTTTCAGTCTTTATCTGACTTTTTTCAGTTTCTCTCCTATCACGGGCGTCGGTAAAACCCGTTTTTAAGGGGAAAGTGACCGTCTTATTATTTTGTCCAACGAGTTTATGAACAGTAAACACGCCGTAGCAATACATTTAGATAATTATTTGACAACAAAGTCCCTCCGAATTTAACAAAACACCACTTAATCTAGAAATTTGCCGACACAATTAAACCTTATGAAAATAAACTGTTAAAGTATATTTAAAAAAGTTTTAATAGACTTAATTTTTCTTGGTATGGCCTTCTATTCCTGTTTAGGTGTCATTCCTAGTCTAATTGCTCTGTACGTGGTTTTCATTTTTTCATAACCCTAAACACTTTTCAGAGTCAGCAGAATCATCGACTACGGACAAGACGATCAAGCCCAAGTCGAGCCCTACGACGATGACGGAACGATCAGATGCAACAACATCGCATACAGCCACCACCTCCAGTAAGAAAAACATTGAAATTACGTCATGTTATTATTATCATAATGGGTCTATAGCCACTAGCCCTCTTCTCTTTCTCTCTCTCTCTCTCTCTCTCTCTCTCTTTCAGTCATTATCTGATTTTGTTTCGGTTTCTCTCCTATCACAGGCGTCGGTAAAACCCATTTTTTAAGGGGAAAGTGACCGTCTTATTATTTTGTCCAACGAGTTTATGAACAGTAAACACGCCGTAGCAATACATTTAGATAATTATTTGACAACAAAGTCCCTCCGAATTTAACAAAACACCACTTAATCTAGAAATTTGCCGACACAATTAAACCTTATGAAAATAAACTGTTAAAGTATATTTTAAAAAAGTTTTAATAGACTTAATTTTTCTTGGTATGGCCTTCTATTCCTGTTTAGGTGTCATTCCTAGTCTAATTGCTCTGTACGTGGTTTTCATTTTTTCATAACCCTAAACACTTTTCAGAGTCAGCAGAATCATCGACTACGGACAAGACGATCAAGCCCAAGTCGAGCCCTACGACGATGACGGAACGATCAGATGCAACAACATCGCATACAGCCACCACCTCCAGTAAGAAAAACATTGAAATTACGTCATGTTATTATTATCATAATGGGTCTATAGCCACTAGCCCTCTTCTCTTTCTCTCTCTCTCTCTCTCTCTCTCTCTCTCTCTCTCTTCAGTCATTATCTGATTTTGTTTCGGTTTCTCTCCTATCACAGGCGTCGGTAAAACCCATTTTTTAAGGGGAAAGTGACCGTCTTATTATTTTGTCCAACGAGTTTATGAACAGTAAACACGCCGTAGCAATACATTTAGATAATTATTTGACAACAAAGTCCCTCCGAATTTAACAAAACACCACTTAATCTAGAAATTTGCCGACACAATTAAACCTTATGAAAATAAACTGTTAAAGTATATTTAAAAAAAGTTTTAATAGACTTAATTTTTCTTGGTATGGCCTTCTATTCCTGTTTAGGTGTCATTCCTAGTCTAATTGCTCTGTACGTGGTTTTCATTTTTTCATAACCCTAAACACTTTTCAGAGTCAGCAGAATCATCGACTACGGACAAGACGACCAAGCCCAAGACGAGCCCTACGACGATGACGGAACGATCAGATGCAACAACATCGCATACAGCCACCACCTTCAGTAAGAAAAACATTGAAATGATGTCATGTCATTATTATCGTAATGGGTCTATAGCCACTATAGCCCCCCTTCTCTCCCCCTCTCTCTCTCTCTCTCTCTCTCTTCTCTCTCTCTGTCAGTCATTATCTGATTTTGTTTCGGTTTCTCTCCTATCACGGGCGTCGGTAAAACCCGTTTTTAAGGGGAAATTGACCGTCTTATTATTTTGTTCAACGAGTTTATGAACAGTAAACACGACATAGCAATACATTTCGATAAATTATTTGACAAAAAAGTCCCTCCGACTTTGAAAAAAAACCCTCTTAGTCTAGAAATTTGCCGACACAAATTAAACCTTATGAAATAAATAAACTGTTAAAGTATATTTTTTTAAAGTTTTAATAGACTTAATTTTTCTTGGTATGGCCTTATATTCCTGTTTAGGTGTCATTCCTAGTCTAATTGCTTTGTACGTGGTTTTCATTTTTTCATAACCATAACCACTTTTCAGAGTCAGCAGAATCATCGACTACGGACAAGACGACCAAGCCCAAGTCGAGCCCTACGACGATGACGGAACGATCAGATGCAACAACATCGCATACAGCCACCACCTGCAGTAAGAAAAACATTGAAATTACGTCATGTTATTATTATGATAATGGGTCTATAGCCACTAGCCCTCTTCTCTTTCTCTCTCTCTCTCTCTCTCGCTTTCAGTCTGATTTTGTTTCGGTTTCTCTCCTATCACAGGCGTCGGTAAAACCATTTTTTAAGGGAAAAGTGACCGTCTTATTATTTCGTCCACGAGTTTATGAACAGTAAACACGACATAGCAATACATTTCGATAAATTATTTGACAAAAAAGTCCCTCCGACTTTGAAAAAAACTCATTTAATCTAGAAATTTGCCGACACAAATTAAACCTTATGAAATAAATAAACTGTTTAAGCTTATTTAAAAAAAAGTTTTAATAGACTTAATTTTTCTTGGTATGGCCTTCTATTCCTGTTTAGGTGTCATCTGTTACAACCCTGAACCATGCTATATCATGATCATTCAACTCTGTTATGTTTGTTGAAACGTTACAGAGTCAACAGAATTATCGACTACGGAAAAAATGAAATGACGTCATGCTTTTGATCATTACTATAATGTGTTTACACACTACCCTTCCCCCTCTCTCTCTCTCTCTCTCTCCCTCTCTCTCCTTCCCCCTTCACCACCCCCTCCACACCTCCCCCTTTCTCTCTCTCTCTCTCAGTCTTTATCTGACTCTGAGTAAGAGAAACAATGCATGACGTCATGCATTCGATCATCATTATGTTATTATTATGTTATTATTATTTTCGTCATCATCATCATCATCATCTTTTTTTCTTTGAATATTTCAATTTCTACCCAAAATAATCAATTGGCCTACTTTCTTCAAATTGAGTAATTTACATATTGTTTTCATTTTTTAAGCATACTCATCTCCTCCGAAGGAATATGAATACGGCGGGTCGTTCTACAATATCAGCACTTGCAGGATGAATCATACTTCTGCGGTTTCAGCTTGTTCCCAATACGGATCCCATCTGGTCTTCATCGAGTCGCAAGAGGAACAGGACTTCATCGTTCAGTACTTGGATGCCTTGAAGATCTACTGGATCGGGCTGACCGGCTCGAGTTTCAGTAAGGCAAGGTGGCTAGACGAATCAAGTCTTACATATAACAACTTTAACAATGTTTCGTTTAATGAGAATGTAAACTGTTTTCGAATTTGGGCTAAGCATCCATATAGTTGGCGGGATAAGAATTGCTCCAAACCATGTAGATATATGTGCGAGAAAGAAGTGGGGACATAAAAACTCGATTTGCTTCTTTCAATTTTTCATACCACCTGGTTGCACCACTTATTGCATCTGAACACCTAGATGGGGACAAGGGAATACCCCGAAGAAAATATATATATATATATATATATATATATATATATATGTATATATATATATATATATATATATATATATATATATATATATATATATATATATATATATATATATAATAATATATATACATATATATATATATAAATAAATACATATAAAATCAGGTTTTCTTTCTTTTGTCATTGTTTGTATAAGTCTATCGGAGCTTTAGGAATGTTCGAGTGTGTGGTTTTTTTGTCGTTCCATGCACTAATTTTCACATGAAGAGCACTGAAAAGATTGTTAAAGAAATGTAAATTTATGATTTTAAAAGACGGAGCATTTTTCATCTTTACATTCAAGCAAATTCAAAATAATCATATTCAATGATTAACATTAGTGGTGGTGTTCTACTTATGTGTGATATAATCTCATTTTTATTGCAAAGAGACTTTGTTTAAACTTCGTTGTATAATAATAGTTAGTGCTTCATGAAATTAAGAAACGTCATAGATATTTGATTACAACATACAGTGCAGTTCGTGTAGTAAAGTATTTATAGGGTCTATGATAAAAATAAACATACCTGTATACGTACACTTACTTATACATATACTGGCACATATACATATGCATATACATATGAATATACATATAATATATCTGTGGTCATACGAATAGAACTAGTGAATAACTAAACAAATTATTATAATTTTAATGTGTCAAAATACACGGTAATTCATGACATTATTTACTAGTTTTAACTTTTAAGTTTCAAGTTTGTTTCATTTTTTTTCCATGATCAATACGAATCAAACACTTACTTCACCTGCACACACCCACTTGCACACACTTGCAATTTTTTCACTTTCTTTCCACTTTTTATTTAGATACTTTCTGAAAAAAATTCTATACGTGACACATTATTATCCTAAATACTCCTATAACAGCGTCATGTACCCCCCTTCCCGGCTGCTATCGACTCAAGCATTTATGCTTATGATAGTTGGCCTCTGCATTTATTTTAATTCTTTGATTATATATGTTATATATGCATTTTTGTGTGTGTGTATTTCAGTTGTCACTTGATGTAAATCAATTATATTATATACTATTATTGTTATTTAAATGTTTTGTATCTCATTTATCAATAAATGCAGAAACCTCTGCTAAAAAAAAAAAATTATATTTCACAATCATTACCTAAATAAATTGAATAAAATGAAAAAGTGCATCCCTTCAATGAAAACAATATACAATACATGAAATTTATAGGTAATTCAAGACAAGGCAAAAGAATATAGAAAGACACAAATTATTATTTATCTGCCAAAGTTAAGGTAAAACAAATATGGTTATAGTGTGAAATATGAGTAAGGTAAGTAAGATGCTTGGTTTATACATTATTACTATACAGTGCGTCCCAGAAGAAAATAAAACTCAAAAACAAATAGATATTGTAAATATCTATGAGGTGTATGAGAAGATTCATTGCTTTCATAGAGTAGAAGTAATATGCTTTCCAATGAAACATTGATTACATTAATCTATGCGCGTCACTGAGCAGCATTATTTTGAAATGACATGTCAACATCCTCTTGTGCCAGATTTGGGTGAAAGAGTGAAAACGTTATAGTATCAAAGTATCAAACACAAATTTTAAAAGCAAATGAGAATATTATTTTAATGAGCTTTTTTAATAATGAGGGCAAGATTAATACCATCTTTATCATAAAATAAAGTATTGTGGAGATATTGTCGATGGTGAGGGTGAAAGGGCATTTTTTAAGTTCATGAATGGGTCTGCAATTGTAGTGAACAGTGCTATTACTTTTTTCAGAACTGCCTGAAGTTTTTAAAAGAGCAAGTAATGGGCGCCTTACATTTTGATAATGGGGAAATGTATGGTCCGATGGGCACAACTGGAAGAAAATAAATCATATGAACAGTGTAGTTTTCTTCTAATACCCCCTTCACATACACGGATTTTCTTACGAGTCCTTACGGATCGCACATATTCACGGATCTATCACGGATCCTTACGATTTTGCCACTTTTACGACCGATTTAAGAGTTGTTACGAGCTATTTACGAGCTATTTACGGTTTATTACGGATTATTACGAGTTATTACGATGTAATACTACGAGCAACTTACGTGTTAGTTACGACCTGTTTACGTGTTGTTATGAATAGTTACGCATATTTACGAGTCCTTACGATTTTTAGCCAAAAAATAACAACTGAAAATGAAGTGTTCGAATTTGCAGCTTTCATACCTTTCCCTAAATCGTAAGCAATTCGTAAGAATACGTAAAGTATACGTTTCTATTCGTAAAGTACTCGTAACTACACGTAAAGTGCTCGTAATAACTCGCAACAATCCGTAAAGCCATCGTAACACGACCCGAATGAAATCGTAAACAACACGCAAGCACTCGCACTAACCGTAAATAATCCGTAAACAAATCGTAAACTAGCCGTAACAAATCGTTAAAAAACTTTGTTACGAGTCATTTACGGATTCTTGCGAGCAGTTTACGGGTGGTTACGTGTTGTTGCGAGCTGTTTACGATACTTACGGATTGTTGCGAGTTGTTGCGAGTTGTGACGGGTTATTTACAGATATACGCGAGTTATTTACGGATGCTTGCGATTGACTACGAGTTGGCGATCCGTGAGGACTCGTAAGAAAATCCGTGTATGTGAAGGGGGTATAAGGATGGGCACCAATTTAAATCAGTAAATGGGCCCTTTTTCATTGCTCGAGGGTATTTATTGATTCGGGGAATATGAGGTTGTACGCCCCTGTCATCCCGAAATGGGTATTCGCCCCTATTTTTGTTTGTAACTGATTATTTTAAAAATGCTTATCATCACATAATGGCAATATTGGATAATCGTCTTTTAAAGCTTACATTTTGTTCACACGTGATACGAACGTAGACACTGTTTTTTACCAATATCTGGCACAAATGAATTTTGACATGGCATTTTTAAAACAATGTTGCTCGGTGAAGCGTGTTTAGATTAATGCAATCAAAGTATCATTAAGAAAATATATTACTCCTACTCTATAGAAAGGAAGAAATTATTCGTATACAGTTCATAGTTCGCTCACAATAACCGTTTGTTTTTCTGGTTTCGTTTTTACTGGGGCGAACTTCCAGACAGTTTCTTTTACAAAAGAATACTATGAATAGTAGCCTCACTGAAATCATATCTAAACTCTATTTATCTTCTAAAGAATTGTCTTATTCATTATTTTGTCAGTATTATTAATATTTTCAGTATTGTTATTATTATTATTGAGTTAGAGAAATTTGTCATGAAAGAAATGTATGATAGAGAGATAAAGATTGCGAGATAAAGATTGCGAGAATATGAGAAGGACATTAAGGGAGAGAATGTTTTAATGAAAGGGAGTGATATCATTTGTAAGAGAGATGAAAAAAAAAGAGTGAGAGAATGTGAGAAGATAATAAAGTAAGGGATTTTAAAAAAAGATATAGAGATACAAAAAGGTAAGTGGATTTAAATGAAAGAAACAAAGAGTATTGTAAGAATAATTATGATGAAGGGAGAGATTTTTTAAATGGAACGGAGGTATTACAAAAAAAATAAAGGTATAAATGTGTGAGAGTATTTAAAAGAAAGAGATGTACATATAGACTTAGAGAATGTGAGGATATCAAATTGAAATTAAAGAACTTCTTCACGTTATATACAACCCAGGCTCGGGAAAAGGTGTCAACACCAATTAACATTTTCTACTATGAATTACTAAACAGCTCCGATACTCCTCTTAATGCTTGTTAGTTCTCTCCTCTTTAATTTCGATTACAAGAAATTCTGTCAAACTGCATGGTGTTGGATATTCATAGGAAGGCTAATAATGAAACATCATTTACCATGTGCAATGTTTATCCAATTCGAACAACTTCTAAGAACAACAACACCAAATTATTTATAATGATTAACATCCGCATCAGTGCACCTTGGAAATGTTTAACAAAATATAGGAATATTTCTTGATTGCACATGACGGCTGATTTACACGTATAAAGAAGGCAGTTATGAATTTGGAAGGAATGAGAAAAATGAGCCAAGAGTAACAGAGTTCTGTATGTTTAAAGTAATGCTTGCATTTCCATAATTTGATTAAACGAATTTGTTCTCACTGGATGCCTGCCGTAGCAACAAACAGAGTTGACAAAAGACGTAACTCCGTTTCCTTGACGATCAGCCATGCACAAAAATACGAAAGACTTGATGCATGGCTGATCGTCAACGAAACGGAGTTACGTCTTTTGTCAACTCTGTTTGTTGCTACGGCAGGCAGCCAGTGAAAACGAATTCGTTTAATCACATTATGAAAATGCAAGCATTACTTTAAACAAACAGAACTTTGTTATTCCTGGCTTATTTTTCCTGATTGAGGTGTCATATGAAAGGGCAGAAAAAGAACTTTCAAGAAATGTGATTTTCTCTTTGAAATTTAGATACCGCCCGCCAAATGACTTTTTGGTACCCTCTCTTCAAATTGTTTGTAATCACTCATGCGTGAAATATGCATCATATGAGTTGCATCAAATGAAAGAGGAGGATCCAAGCTTTACAAACATGTGTTTATTAATTAGAATTGTGATTAAGTTATAATAAAACATCGATAATTCTCGTTTTTTTCTTCTGGGACGCACTGTAGGTCCCCAGAAAAGAAACATCCATAAATTTGAATGTTAGTAAAGCAGAATATTTTCACAGCACTCCATCCTACCCTTCTCTTTGTTGTCTCTCTTACTCCTCTTTCTCTTTCTCTCTCTCATCACCTACTCCTTGTCACATTGCTTCACCTCTCTCTCTCTCTTCAGCTGCTCCACCTTCTGGTCACATCCCTTTGCCTCTACTCTCTTATTTCACCTGTTCACAATTTTTGGTCACGTCTCTTTCCCTCTCTATTTTATCTCTCGTGTAGTGTGTTTTTGTTTTTCCTTACTCAACAATCCAAATATACAATTCCATTCGCCTTCCACCTTACCTTTTATTGCATCAATGTACAAGTAATATATTAATACCAGTGATAGCTGTCTAATGCAACTCTAGTCCTATCTTGTTTACAACAAGGGGTATTTCTTTTACTATTTGAGTATACTATGCATACTTAATGCATTGCACTTAGAGCTCAAGACAAAACTACAGGGTCTGAAAATTGAAAATAAGAATTATTACAAATAAATTTATTAAATTATCTTGCGTACAAGATTGTGTACAAGATTGTGTACATCTGATGATGGACACTAGGATCATACTTTTACATGTAATTGTAATGCACATTTCTACACAATCATGCATGTGCTTCAACATTTTTGTTCTTGGCCAGATCATGCATATATTCACATTGTCTGTTTGGACCCATAAGGACATAATATACTTCACACAGAGTTAATGCTTTTGTTGCTACAAATAGATGATTATCTTCCTGTTCTTGTTCCATCAGCAAATAACTAGCTAAAATTCAAATAGGAACACTACTAGTACTGAAAAGAAATGTGACATAGCACATACAAATAACTAATACATTTCAAGATGATCTCTACAACAATCAATCACATTGGTTGATGTCACTTTATATGAATATGTACAGGAAAGGAAAACATAAAAACATGTGTCTACATCATCAAATGTATTTCATAAATCTTTATATTATTAGCAAAAGCATGAATCACAGTACAGTTGTTCATAATTATTGATTTGTTTTACCACAAAACAAAAAGTGCTCAAACACACAAGACTCCTTAAAAGATCATTACCTGACATGGTCCGTATGTATATTACTACCGCAATATCACATATGCAGATAAACATTCATAAGGGAATACAAAATACAAATACTGTCAAGGCTAGTTCAAGGCTAGTTCAAGGCTAGTTCACACAAGATGAGGAAAACGACATCAAGGTTTTTGTTTTTATATGTAAATGAATGGCAAGTGGGGATGAAATAAGAACATGTAGCTATGCGTAACAAAGGTCCTAGGCTTACTTACTCATCTGTGTGATAATGAGATACAGAATTGTGAAGCGCATTAAGTCTTTGTAAAAACTAATAAAAAACAGAGTCATATGTGAATGAGCTTCTGTTTTTTTAAATCTACCTCCAGCAGAAATCATGTTAGTAGGGACTGACTTGAAAGGTACAAATGACATAATTTGTTTACAGCTACACATTGTAGAATGTATAAAATCAAACTAAAAAATATATACCTGGGATTATATGTTTGAAACTTCTTGAGTATGAGGAAAATACAGGGTAACATGAATCCCCACAGGTGGAATGAAAGTCAGACTTGGGTTCTGTGCAGGGACCTATTCTATGGAAACAGATTTCTTCTTCTTCTTCTTTGTTTGATTTTATTTGGCAATTAGTCAGAATTTACTATTTTTGTATAACATTTTATTTATTTGAAAACAGAAAATAAAGGATAACTGTTTTTGTCATGTAATCATACTTTTATTCAATTCTTTTTTTCTCCTTACTGCAAATTTATAGGATACAAAACGACCAGTTTAATTTACATGCTCCAGCTCCAAATATCGCCCCTACTGACACATGACCACTGACATGTACCACTACACTTTTCCCGGGGGGTCACTCCCAACATGACTGGCTATGCACCCGCATCTAGAAAAAGTGTTGAAAAGGTGTCTTTTTCAGCTATACAGCGTCGTCAACGTTTTCCTTAAAAAGGGGTGTTTTTCAAGCACTGATCGCACAAAAACCTAAATAAAAATGGTACCTTTTCAGGTTCACAGAATTCAATGTTTCAGAAAAGGTGCGATACGCCATTAGGGTCCATTTCAGAGATTGATGGACACAGGTGGGTAGCACTTGTGTATGAGTGAACCCCCGGCCCTTTCTCAAATGCCATCTTACTAGTCTTTGAAGTATGTCTCTCAGACTTTCAGTTTAAAATCCTAGGTCACTCCGGCATAGGAGAGGGTTCTGTAACCATAGTGATGGGGTGATATACAGTTAACTAAATTATTCATACCTTTACCAAGTGTTGAAATTTTTTAAGTATGTGAAAAATTGATTTGTCCCCATTTATGTATCTTGAGAATATGACATATTAAAGCTTACATCTAAAAGTATTCAACAAAGGCCCTTTACAAGAGGTATGAATAATTTCGTTGTTAACTGTAGGTGGTACAGTTGTGTTGACTAGTCTACTCATAAGTTACTTTCATTTTTATTGAGAGAGTACATTTAAACTCGCAGTACCTCTTGACGTTGACAAATTGTTTAACATTTTTAACATTTCAAATTTTGTGAATGGTACCCTTTATAAGATGCCATACATGCTAAAACATATTGCTCATTATCAAGATTTCTTAAAACAGAAATACTTTCAACACAGCATGCAGCTGATATGGTGCAGTGTGTTTTGTATACATAACCTGAGCATTTTATTCAGATATATATTCCTGGAAGTGATTTTGATCATTACATTCTGGTCACAGGTCTGCAAATAAGTTGATGAAATCAGTATAACTTTATTACCCTGTGAGTTGCTCTGATCTTCCCATTTCAAAAACAGTTCTTCAACTGATTTCTTGAGATCAATGTCCTTGGTCTTCCTGTCCATCATTTTGATCTTCCCATTCTGGCCAGAGTTCTTTAAATGATTTAAGAAGATCAAACTCCTTCTTTTCTTCCTGTGACAAGGCTTTGTTTCCAGGACGAACTACAATAGCTGACTTGAGCCCTGCCTCTTTGGCTGGTCTGGCCTCTGAGAGAGAGAAAAAAAAAATCAGTTACACATCAATAAATATATGCATTCAAAAGATATAAGAAAGAGAGAAAAAAAAAAGAAGAAATAAATAATGAAGAAGACAGATAGAATTTTTTGTAAAGGAAAAAAATGAGAGACAGAAGAAAGAAAGAAAGAAAGAAAGATTTTTGTTTACATGACATACTTTTGGAGCAAGTGTGGAGGGATCAAAAACTTGAAGGTATAATCCCAAGATAAAAATTTGGATGATTATAGACAATTAATCTAAATGTTTCCTGCAGGAAATGGGTTAATATTCTATACCCTAGTCACACCTACGAGACCAACACCAGCCTGAGTACAGATCAAACAAGGAAATTACATCACTACTAATGACCAAAAAGCAGTTGGTTTGGAGTGGGTCTGAGGTCAGTTTGGCTATGTGACTAAAGTATTAAACCAACTAAATAAATTAGCAGAAGAAAGAATAGATATCATAGGATTTATTGTACTTTTTTAATGCTTTTTTACCCATGCTATGCACACAGAGAAGTAGGACAATAGAAGGTTTTTCATCATACCTCGAGTGACATCAGTAAGGAAGAGAATCTCTTCTGGCTCCACCTTTAAATCTTCAGCAATCTGTGTGTAACTGTCTTTCTCTACCTTGGCTCCTATCTTAGTGTCATAGTGGCCAGATAGAAGCTACAACAAAAAAATTTCAAATAAAATTCTTTATTAATGTACAAAGATGATATACGGTCATGTATGATGGCATCACCAGACACTTGGGTCGGTTTTCTACTAATTCAGTTAAACCTGACGCTAGGTGTAAGATCATAGTTAAAGGCATTGTTGAACAATGGCAAATCGGAGATACATGGCCCTACGTGTTATCAGCGTCTGTGATATGGTGTAATATTGAAGCCCTAGAAAAATTGCGCTTCAAAATGATCACGAAGTGCCTCAAAAAAGTAAAAATCTTTGAGTGACCAGTTTTATCATACTCATTTTCCCTAGTAGACTGTAGTGTTATAAAAACCGCTGGGAAAACGGCTTTTGAAATTTTGAATTCCAATCATAAATATCTTGATAATCAGACGGGCGATTGGCTTGTAAACGTTATGGAATAATAACAAAGGAGGAATCTTTGTTTACTTACTGGTAATATATCTCCTTCAACACTATTACCAAAGAGAAGCTTTTGAGCATGAACACTGCCTGATGAATAGATACATACATCTTTACCTTCTGTTTTCCATCTCTTGATGCATGGCACAACGTCTTCATATAAGCTACAACACAATCAAAAGAAAATATACTATCATGAATTTTACCAAATTGTAATAGTAAACAAATGATTACCGTTGGTGAAGGTGATGGGACAAACTATCACTTCGAGGCGATCTGATGTAGCTATCTTCCGAAGCGAAGCTGAGGAAAGATAGCGTATACATTCAGATTGCCGAGGAAGTGATAGTTTGCCATCGCCTGAAACCAAAAAGTGATTAATTGCTTTATATTCCACATCGGAAACATTTCACTTCTTCCGTCATTTTAGAGCAAAAAGTCATCAACTGACAGCTAGCTAGCAAACGGTGTAAGATATGTACAGTGCATGCAGTATGGTGGTGTGACCATAGCTCGCGCGTGACCAAAGTTCGCGTACTAACACTAAAAGCGCTTAAAGAGGAGAGCAATACGCAACGCAAAGTGCGTTGCACCCGGTAGATAGTAGCAACGCACTTCACTTTCACTGAAGATAGTAGTACTATCTAGACAGTGTAATGAACTTTTATTCTCCCATCAATGATGAGCGAACTATCTTTCATCACATGATGTACT
This sequence comes from Mesocentrotus franciscanus, assembly GCA_037976565.1. Taxonomy (NCBI): domain Eukaryota; kingdom Metazoa; phylum Echinodermata; class Echinoidea; order Camarodonta; family Strongylocentrotidae; genus Mesocentrotus; species Mesocentrotus franciscanus. The sequence goes on along the minus strand of CP137669.1, from coordinate 1,625,228 downwards.
TTTGACCAATCGCAGAGCAAAGTTCTTAGTATGTGGAATATAATAGCAATTAAAAGACATTGCAGAAATGTAGCAATTTGATTTAAATCAATTAATGTTACTTACGATTCTGTTTTATAATTGAAAACTATATGTATATCTATATTGGCGATACATTGCTTTGATAATGTGAAAACCATATGCTGAAAATCATATAAACAGCTGTATTTCCATTACTATATGTGTTTGTTACTTACATAACATAAGAAAATGAAGTGCTTTGAACATTTCTACATCACCAGACTTTTACTGACACAATAAAAATCAATGGTTCATGAACTAACTATCATCCAATAGATCTTACACTCACTCTCCCTTTAGCTTGGACCCATAAGCATCTTGCCACATATGACCCTGTAGCTGCTTGAGAGCGGTCACCTTACGGTCAGTATCCATCAGCCACAGAACACTCTTCACTATAGCATCCTTCATAGTCTTCTCATCACTCTCCTTATCACACGAGTCTGGAATAGAGACTACTCCATCAGCCTCCTTGTCTAACTCAGCCTGTATTAAAATATTTATCAAAGATTCAAAATTTACATACGAAATGTCATTCTCATGGAAAAACTCTGAGCAGATTTTTTTGAGCGCTATTTGTAACTCATCATCTCAAACTCTCAATGTATTTCAATTGCACTTCTTCCTCTTGAAATAATGAATTCTTTCTGTTTCTCACATTTCATTTTAGCATAACCAAAAATTATCTCTTTGCTGTGAGCCATTTTGATCTTTCTCTCTCTTTCTTTCTCCTTTTTGTTGGTGATTAAAGCTGAAGTTGACTTGGACTGTAATGACTGTTTTTAGACAGCGTTTATATGCTGAATATTTTGGCCATTCAAAATGATGCAATTTTTTTTACTATGAAATAATACTTCTCGAATATCAAATTCTTCCACTTGAAGAAAGATTTACCTGTAATCTGAGTGCCTCTATATCTTGTTGACATTGCTCTTCTTCCCAGTGAACATCTAAATATTCTGCTACATTCTCTCTGATGTATGGAAACAAAACATCCTGGAAGGAGGAAAATGTGCGAGGTGGTTTACAAAAGTGGTTCAAAGTGACAGCTAAAATTCTCTACATCATATTCATGTACACCTGAAAAGCAAAACAAAATGTTTTGTTGCAGTGATTTTTCGAAAAGATTTACTCCTCACCAATACCTTAGGTAAAGTTTTTTTACTTCTTGTTGGACATAGATTCATTGGAGTCTATGATCCTAATCAAATGCAATAACATGTGTACTCAAAATCTTTTGATCTTCCTCAACAAAATGCCGCACATTTAAAACAAAAATGAAAAGAAGTAGATATCTTTAAAATTATTGTGTTGAGCAGGTGTTGACTAGAACTTACTGCAACAAATGTGATAGGAGTAGTGGTTCCTTCTATATCCAGTAAGATTATCTTGGTTTCATTTTGAAGAGATGAAACGGCTGACTTGCCTTCCTTTCGTCTCTTTGAAGGTGGAGAGGAAGACATCTTGGACCTGAAAAAATGAAGTCAAGATTGCATATTATTCTACAACAGATCGTGATCAGTAAATTGAGTAATGGTTCAAGATTATTTATTTTTTAAAATCATATTACACAATCAAACCCTGTCTGACTGCTAAATATCCAAATAAGGCTAACTTATGCTGTTCTTGTAGAGTGCATCATACATGTATGCTCCCCTACACTTTCAATGAGCTTCAGAAAATATTAGTTGTAAGTGGTACTCTGAAAATTGTTGTAACATTTCTTGTATCTGCATGAGGTAATAGAGCGCTGAAATTCTTGTAAGCTGGTATTCTGAAAATTGTCTAAGTGGTCTTTTATCCATTGACATGCCCATTTTTTGAGACATAACAGATTAAGACGACTCAAATATGTTTTTGTCACATCGCGATCCAGAGCAATTGACGCAAATATTAAATAACGAAGAGTGTTACAAAATGGATAAAAGCAAACAAACTGTCACTTAACTTAGGCAAAACTAGTTACATGCTACTTAGTAATAAGGTTGCAACTTTGCCAAATTATATAATTTTTGATGGTACTGACATTCAAAGGGTCCGATCAACTAAATTTTGGGGGCTAATCATTGATGAAAAACTATCTTGGAAAGCGCACATTGACAATATCTGCAAAATCATTGCTCGCAACACTGGTATCCTTAGCAAATTAAGACACTTCCTACCCCTTTATATTATGTTATCCTTGTATTCCACGTTTATTCTTCCTTACTTGAATTACGGACTTGTCGCCTGGGGCGGTGCAGCAACTTTCCAAATTAATAGACTCTTTATATCACAAAAAAGAGCGATTTGTATTATTAATAATGCAGATTTCCAGGCACACACAAATAATCTTTTTCTGAATAATAAAATTTTGAAAATTAAAGACTTGTATATTTTTCAGCTTGGACAGTTAATGTACAAGCTCAGCACTAAACAATTACCTTTGCCTTTTAATAATATGTTCGTAAAAAATGATTCGATTCATAGTTACTTCACTCGCCAGGGGAGCTCTTTGTATTTACCATTAAATAGAACATCGTTTGCACAAAAGAAATTTGTTTTTACAGGTCCGAAACTGTGGAATTCTCTTTCAAATGATATTATACAGTGCAATTCGATTCAAATTTTCAAAAGTATACTTAAAAGCTTTCTTCTGAATAGTGACTAGGCTATTGCATTCCCCAATCAAATATAATTTGTAGTGTGACTTTATGCAACTTTGATGTTTGTGTAACTTTGATTGTTTCTTTTTATGTATGTATTTATCACTTTTGTTTTGCGTTTAAAAATTATTTTTGTATTACTGAATCAGTTATTATTGTTGTTTCTTCTCATAAAATAATAATTCATAATAATTACTTTTACAGGGGGGCCTACACCCTACAAGCTCTGCTTTTTAGTCGGCCCTCCTTCCCTTTCAATTTCATGATTAAAAATATAAAACAATGTATTGTATTGTGCAAATTTATCTAAATGTATATGTATATTAATATGTGAATATGTAAAAATGTACCATCATTGTAAATATGAAAATATTGAAAGAGGAAAAATAAATGAATTGAATTGAATTGAATTGAATTGAAGATGAATTTTACATACATAAATAGGTCAACCAACACAGAGAGCACCACGAGAAAAAAATAAACATACGGAAGTGCTTTACATGTATTTTAATTTCATTCAGTTTTAAAATTGTATTAATTACTTGTCATCCCTGCTACACCATGTACGCAGTGTACAACTACATGTCTCATATTTGCGGTACCGTATGTATGATAGAGTAGGGGAGGCGGCGAGTAGCGAAAGGTATGTAACTGACGACCTTTTTTGCCAAAATCTAAATCATTTTAATCAAATAACTGGGCAACAGACAGCAGAGAAGACGTTGTAAAATGCAACATGATTATCTGGCATTCAACATCTTTGAATGTCGTTTTGACCTCATTTAGTCTATGCCATAGCCTGGTTCCCTAAGGCCCTAAGTACCCCGGATCACCCCGCGGGGTAGCTGGCAAAAAATGTAAATATACACTGTTGGTCATAAAGGTGGAATAATTTTTTTTTTTTTACCCCAATTTATGGAATGATTTTGACAATTATTTATTCCTAATAGATCTAGATAATAGTATTCATTCTCAGATTTTATTGAATAATAATTTGCGAGTGTTTGTTTTGCGTGACTGCTAAAGCATGTATATGCTACTACATACTACTGTATGCTTATCAATTAGGGACCTGACAGTAATGAGGATTAATGCCTCACAAAAGGGCACAAAAAAAGCACATCAACACGGTTTTGATCCTGGGGCCTCAAGGTTACGAGGCCATTGCTTTGCCACTGAATCATGACTGTACGCAGCAGGGGCTAGTGTAGGGGGCAGCCCCCACAAATAAAATAAAAACAAAGAAAATTCAATCAATAATCAATAATTCATTGCATTTCCCCCGGTCCAGAATGGGAAGAAATCCTCTGTATGGCCATGCATTATGGTTCAAGGCATGGCCACACAGAGGATTTTTTTCTGTTGGGGACCGGGGAAAAATGCAATGAATTATTGATAATTCATTGCACACAAATGGACAGTTCCCAAGTAGTGGTCAGTATACAGGAAAAAAAGACTTTTTAAATCATGACCATTATTTGAACAATTGTTGAAGATTTAGTTGATTTTTGGTATGTTATAGTAGGGTACTCTCCATGCGGGACAAAGTATGGTCACATTTCTGAACTAGCGACGGACTGGGGTAGTGAGTTCCAGAGCCTGGTGGCACATGTATATCTTTCTTGCCTGTTTTGTGTCAAGTTTCATATCATTTTTTGAGTATTTTTCCTAAAAACAAAGACATTATAATACACTTTCTCACAGGTTTCACGGCAAACCGCTGCACAATACAAGTGCATATGCATACCGACGGTGGAGTGCGGGCGCGGGAGTGCTTGAAGTTAGCAATCGTAATGATGATGATCATCATCATAATGTGAATTACTTACATGAATTTAATGAGGATCTGAGATTACAGTCGCTAACTTCACGCATGCGCGTGCATCCGCACCCCACCGTCGGTATGCATATGCACTTGTATTGTGCAGCGGTTTGCCATGAAACCTGTAAAGTGTAAGAAAGTGTATAGTCTTTGTTTTTAGGAAAAATACTCAAAAAAACAAAATTGACACGAAACAAGCAAGATAGATAACGACTTTTAAGTTTTAAATCATGACCATATTTTGAACAATTGTTCAAGATTTAGTTGATTTTTTTGGTATGTTATAGTAGGGTATCTCCACGCCGGAGTCATGGGTCTAAAATATGGTCACAGGTCTGAAATAGCGCCCCCGGCGCAGGGGGGTCGGGCTAACTCGGCCTCGCTGTAAAAACGGTCATTTTTTGCAGGTTAAGGGTTAGGTTTAGGGTTAGGGTTAAGGGCGTAATTGCAGAATACCCTACCATATTGTTAGTCTTCATATATTAGCCGTAGATATAGATTGTGATTTTATTGTTTGCGATAACGGTGTTACAGGTATTGAAGATTGTATAATGCAAGTGTTTGTATTCATTTGGTGGATGAAAAGTTGAATTTTACGCCATTTTGTGCGTCATTGCAGCGCTGAATTTGTGACAAATTTAGATGGCTTTCCTGAAGATATTTCATGCAAGATTTGTGATATATTGATAAGCACTGATTCTTGGCCTTACCTTTGACTTGTTTATTGCTTGTTATGGTCATTAAGACCCCGTTTACAGGGAGCAAAAAGGCCCGGCCTAGCACTGTAAACGCGCAAAAGGCCAAATGCGAGGCCAAACTGGCGCGCATTTGGCCCTGCTCTAGAGGTAGTCTCGGCCACCGCTGGGCTGCGGCCGCAGCCCGGCTTTTCTCACTGTAAACGCACGCAGGGCCAAATGCGCGGCCAATTGCGGGGCTAACTGTTACCCCGGAAGTGAAAGGATCAATACGTCATAGGATAATCATGCCGTACTGCGCTGCATGCATGCATGTAACAATCGACCGGATCTGCACTGTGACCCCCGGCGCGCCCCCCAAATAATTGTTTGTTTACATGCAGAGCGCCACTACGACAAAATATTGAAAGGTTACAATTTAGGCCGCAGCCGAGCCTGCCACTATAAACGCACAAAATTGCGGGGCCTAGTAGGCCTGGCTCGGCCGCGGCCTGGCCCTTTTCTCACTGTAAACGGGGTCTTAGTAGATGAATTACTTGAATTTTGAGCACTATTTCAGTAACGCAAAAAGTCTAGCCCATGTATAGTCCCACACACGTATGTGTATGTAGGTTTACAGTACCTGGCCTTGCGCTTGCGTGTGCTCGCAAGCGCTAACGTTAAAGCTCTAACGTTAAAGCTCTATACACCGCTTAGTCTGCTGTCAAAGACCCTAATCAATGGATATTTTAATCAACAAGTGATGACTCATTCTAAAAAAACAAAAGAACAAAATAGTTTTGTGCTTAGATCTATATAGATCTAGATCTAGTATGTCTCGTTCTAAAAATACAAAAGAAAAAATAGTTTTGTGGTCTATATAGATCTAGATCTAGACTAGTATTGGTCGATAGTCGTTGGTCGTTGGCTACTTTTATTTAATATTTGTCAACCTCTTCGTCGATAGTCGTTGATCGTTGGCCTTTTTCAACAAATATTTAGTCGATGGTTTCATGGTGCTTACTATTTGGTCGATGGTCGTTGGTCGTTGGATTCTTTCATTTAATAAAATTTGGTCGATGGTCGTTGGTCGTTGGATTAATATTTGTCAGACTCAGAGGCGGTGGAGCGACTTCCACAGTGGGGGGGGGGGCACCAACAAAAAAGGGCACTTTCTGGAAAAAAAGGGCACCTTCAAAGGGAAATCTCAAAGCGAAAATATACAAGTTTTTAGACATTGGTATATACCCCTATATTGTGATTACATTATCAGGGATGATTTTAATATTTGTTTCTCTTTATACATCATAAGATATTGGTTAAGCATCATACTTTGCAGTTGGGTGGGATGGTCTGAAAATTCATTTGCGAGCGAGGAAAATTTTTAAGATTTGTGAGGTCGCAGCGCGAAAAATTACATCTTATAAAGAGGAAAAACCCAATCCTGATGGGATTATAAGCACATTCTCATAACGGAAGACTGAAAAGACCTTTGATAAGTAACATTATTATAACATCTATAAATGCGAGCGAGCGTAGCGAGCAGCTTTTGGGGAACTTGCTCTTAGTCGCTTGAAATTAGGGGCACGTTTAATAATGAGAGGAAAAGGGAGCACTTACCAAAAGGGATAAGACACTTATTAGAAACGAAAAGCAGCACGTGTCAAAGTACAAAGGCTAATTACCAGAGGTGAAAATGGAGCACTTCTTACACCTTAACAAAGAGGCACTTATGAGAATGAGAAATAGGCATTTCTCGACGGAAAAGAGGCACCCATCAGATTTTGACTGGGGCTTTTATAAGAAGTGAAAAGGGGCATTTATGAAAAAGGGATAGGTTCCTTATTAGATAAAAAAAGGGGCACGTATCATTGTTAAAATGAGGTGAAAAGGGGCACTTATCGCATCTGAAAAGGAGCACTGACCATATATGAAAAGAGGCACTTATGAGAATGAAAAATGGGCACTAATAATAAAGGGAAATGTGCATTTGTTGAAAAAAGGAGCACCGATCAGATTTTAATAGGGCATTTATCGGAGGTGAAAGGGGGCTTTTATTAAAGGGGGAAGTGGCTCTTATTAAAAAGAAAAAAAAAGCACATGCTAAAATAAACAGGCCACTTTAATATCAGATATGAAAAGAGGTAATCATGAGAAGGGGAAGGGGCACTTATTAGAAGGAAAAAGAGCTTTCATTAGGAAGGAAATGGGGAACGTGTCAAAATAAAATTGGCATTTATTAGAGATGAAGAGAGCACTTATCAGGAGTGGAAGGGGCACTTGTCAAAGTAAAACGAGTATCTCTCAGAATTGAATAGGGTCATTTACAAGAGATGAAAAGGGGCACTTGTGAGAATGAAAAGGAACTATTTTCATAGGTAAAAAGGGGCATTTATGAGAAGGGGCTCTTTTTTAATGGGGGCACTTATCATAAGGAAAAGGGGCACCTATTAGAAAGGAAAGGGGGCACATGTGAAAATATAAGGTGCGTTTATCCGAGTTAAAAGGGGTAGTTATTAAAAGGGGAAGGGGCGCTTCTTACAAAGGAAAGGGGGCACATGTCACAGCAAAAGGGGCACGTCTTAGATTTGAATAGGACAGTTATCAGAGGTGAAGAGAGCGCTTATCAAAAGTGAAAAAGGGAGCTTCTCGTACCTGAAAAGGGGCACTTACTAGAGATTAAAAAGGGCACTTATGAGAATGGAAAATGGACACTTATTGCAAAGGGAAATGGGAACTTGTTGAAGGAAAAGGGGTAATTGTCAAAAATAAAAGGGGCACTTATCAGAGGTGGAAAGGGGAAAGGGCACTTTTAAAAATTAATAGGGGCACTTGTCAAAGTAAAAGGGGCACTTTTCCTATGTAACAAGGGGCACTTTTGGGGTACTTGAAAAAGTGGGAGGGCACTGTGCCCCTGCCCCCCCGGAGCGCCGCCTCTGGTCAGACTGTTGGTCGATGGTCGTTGGACTCTTTATTTAATATAGTTTAATACTCAAAACTATTGTAGGGTATTCTGCAATTGTTCCTGGTTAGGGGACCGTTTTTACAGCGAGGCCGAGTTCGCCCGGAATCGGCCTAGGACACAGACAACTAGCAACTGTACCTCTCTGCCAAGCTTTAAAAGTTTAAGAGAGAGGTACTCGAGATCCAGCTCCGTTAACAGGTTAAGCTACTGATGTCTTTTTAGCTGCTCATAGTTCTTTGTAGGCCTTTTAAGTTTTAGGGAGTCACTATATATGCACCTGCACAGCACGTAGGCTACATCAGTACGAGAATACACCCGCCGGCTCCCGGCGCGATGGCCTGTAGGGGTCTACTTATATACTAGTAACACTAGCGGCGCGGCGCGGCGCGGCGAAGAAGAAGAGCCAAGAGGCAGGTAAACAAACCCTAAAATGCGTCCGAAATCACCCCTTCCCATGATCCCACACACTACGAACCCAGTAGCTGGCTTTGGAATTCTGTATCGCGCTCCTATTCCTAATAATACACTACAATTTTAAATCGGATGTAAAAATAACATAACATTTGCAAATTTCTTACCAGAGACAGAGTAATACTGCTTTGCTTTGCTTCTTTTCCACGTGTAAAAAAATTACACATATTGATGTTGACCTCTAGCTCTAGCTGTAGCTTGTTGTTGTTGTTGGCGTTTAGATGGCGCTCTTCAATCTTGTCAGATTATCTGCGCCAAGGAGTTCCTTTTTTGTTTATCTTATCGATCTTTTGATCTCATGGCCAGGCGCGGATCCAGGGGGAGGGGCGAGCGGGCCTCCTCCCCTCCCCGCCAACAAAAAGAGAGAGAGAGAGAGAGAGAGAGAGAGAGAGAAGAAGACAAAGAAGGAAAGGGAAAGAGGAGAGAAAGGGAAAGAAAGAAGAGGAAAAAGAAAAGAAAGTTCAAGTTCAAGTTTATTTGTCTTTCTTCCAACATGAATGCAGTACAATTTAACAGATTTGTAACATGTAGAGTAAATAAAAGGAACACTTATAAGGATCAAGTTCATATAATGCATTTAAGTGAGAAAAAAAGGAAGAAAAGACGAGGAGACCTAATTAAAGCTAAGCTTGTAGAGGTCAGGTCCCTCAAAATAATAACATTAGACACCAACAACAACAAAAAACAGCCTGTTATATAATAGATTAATACAAGAAATGTTCGTCACAGGCGCTAAAGTACTAAAACAAATAACTATAAACTATAACCATATGATTATAAACATGGTTTTAAAAAAGGGTGGGGAGAAGAGACTATGTACAAAAGGGGGCGATAAGAGTGATAATAACGTGGGATATAGAAATGGAGGGAGGGGCCGGGGAGAGAGAGAGAGAGAGAGAGCTCGAGAGGGGGGGAATAAGAAAAATGGACATACTTTCACTGTAAGATGAAAGCTAGCTACAGGCGCGAAAAGGAAAGAAAAAAGAAAAGGCAAGTCGGCAGTTGCTATACAGTAGTAAATTAAGGAATGGATTAAGTTATAAATCACGACAGCATAGATTAAGAATCAACTAAGTAATTATTCAATAAGTACAACTTCAGTTTACGTTCAGATATACTGACAGAATGGCTAATGCTTGAGTCAATAGTGTTCCAAAACCTTGGACCAGTGCAAACTTAAGTGTTGAGAGTAAACTTTGTCCTTGCATGGGGTAAGTGGAATGCAGAAGCACCTCTTGTGGCATAATTGTGAATTTGATTGTTTTTCTTTAAAATCTTGGCTAATGCCAGTGGCAGTAAACCTGAGTTGAGATCATACATTAAGGAACCCAATTGCATATAATAAATATCTTCTACCTTTTGTATGAGCACAAAAGTCAGCATTACAGATTGTTCTTATATACCCTCTTTTGAGCCAAGAATAGTTTATCTAATTGTGTTATTAGAGATTTGCCCCAAGCAAGCACACCATAATTAATATAAGGTAGAATTTCTTAGACGGGGTGGGCCACAAGGGGTGGGGGCACAAGGGGAGGGCACAATTTTTTCTCCCTCAAATTTGAAAATCGCACCGGCCGAAAATTCGCTCAGTGGGGTAGTGAGCACTTTTTTTTTTGCACCCGAAAATTGGAAAATTGGAAAATCGCGCCGGTCGAAAATTCGCTCAGTGGGGGTAGTGGGCACTAATTTTTTTCTGGCCGGAGGGCACGTGCCCCTGTGCCCCCTGGATCCGCCAATGACAAGATAAGTAATATGCTTTGAGGAAGAGTAGACTTCAACCTACGAATTACACCAGTATTCCTTGACAATATTTTGCATAGATTATTTACATGAGTTTTCCACTTCGATTGTTCATCGATATAAAGACCTAGGAATTTAGTTGATGTTACCCTGTCTATCAGAACACCGTTGAAAATAATGTCACCGGGCAACATATTGAGCGAATTGCTATTATCTTATAATTGTTTTTTGTAAGATTAAGTTTATATTAGCATGAATCCATGCAGTAATATTGCGCAACTCTGAGTTCACTGTTTGCAAAAGGACTTGTGCATCTTTGTGTGAAAAAAATATGCTTGAATCATCTGCAAACAAAATAAAGGATAATACATCAGAAGAATATTGAAAATCATTTATATAAAGGATAAATAAAAGAGGACCAAGAAGTGATCCCTGTGGGACTCCACAGCTGACATTTTGTACCTCTGAATCAAAACCATTAATGGATACGAATTGCTGTCTGTCAGCTAAATAGCTCCTGAACCAATTCAGGGCAGCACCCCTGACCCCGTAATAGGATAATTTACATAACAAAATGTTTTGATCTACTGTATCAAATGCCTTTTTAGAGTAATCCAAGAATATTCCAAGTGTGTGCATGTGGTTGTCCATAGCATTTGAAACTTTAGTGCAGTATATTATGGGTGGTGGTAAGTTTCTCACGGAAGCCAAATTAAAAGTTGGAAAAGAATTTACTTGCATTGAGAAACTTTACAGTTCTCACGTAGATAAGTTTTTCAAGAATTTTAGAGAAGGATGTTAGTAGGGAAATGGGTCGATAGTTCGTCAATAGTTTTGTGTCATCCTTCTTAAAAATTGGGATAACCTGGACCCCGCCCCCTGGACCCCACGCCAATTAGTGTCCTGCCAGTGTCACAAATAAGGTATCAAAATATGCTCATCTGACCGTAATTAAACGCCTAAAACCCCTGAGCTTCCAGGGGCTCTGCCGCCTGGACCCAACCAATGGCCCTAAGTAAGGCCCCTGGATACTCATCTGACAGTAATTTATTGCCTAAAACCCCTGAGCTTCCGGGGGCTCCGCCTCCTGGACCCCACGCCAATTAGTGACCTGCCCGTGTCACAAATAGGGTATCAAAATATGCTTATCTGACCGTAATTAAATGCCTAAAACCCCTGAGCTTCCGGGGGCTCCGCCCCCTCGAACCCACCAGGGGGCCTATAGCGGGCCCCTGAATGCTCAATGACCGTTATAAAATGCCTCGAATCCCTGAGTTTCAGGGGGCTCAGTCCCCTGGACCCCACGCCAATTAGTGACCTGCCAGTGTCATGAATAAGGTATCAAAATATGATCATCTGACCGTAATTTAATGCCATACCCCCTGAGCTTCCGGGGACTCTGCCCCTTGACCCCTTGAATTAGTTAGAATACGTCTTTTGCTACATCTACAACAATAAGTATCAATATGAAAAAAATACATGGAGGCTAGCAGTGTGACACATAAGTCTCGTGGATAGACGATCGCCTGGTAATTGGAAGGTATCGGGTTCGATACCCAGCTAGTGCATTATTTGGGGTAATCTTTGAAGAAAAAAACTGATGTTAAACCCATTTTTATCTCACTCAAAGTACATATTTATTGCTATTCTTTTAATTGATCGATACAATATACCAGGATTGATATCACGCAATTTTCCTTCATGGTTCAGCAATATTTATTGTAATGTCTCGTGAACTGTCTTTGACAAACCCCTGCACATGATTTTTTTTTTGAAGTATAGGATATCAAAACAAATAGGACTCACAATCTATAAAAGGTTATTTTGAATGGACAACACTACATTCATTATTGTCATTTGAATTACACAGACGTTTCACTGCTTGTGGAGACATTTTTGTTTATATGAGAGCGAAGCTATAGGAGAATCCTTCCATCGGAACACCAACGAGACGACAGTCAGCAACTGCCGTCTTGGTATCTACCAGGGGAAACTGACGAGGGACAAACAGCAGAGGATTTTGTCTGATTTTAGAAAGCCTGATGCTGTTTTGAGGTGCTAAATTAGTAATGTAGCATTTGGGATGGGCATCAATATCGCAGATATTGAGAGGGTTGTGCATTGGGGTGTAAACCCACTTGCCTACTTGCAGGAGGTAGGTCGCTGTGGACGCGATGGCAGACCAGGGAGGGCAACAACATTTGTAACGGGACGTTCTCTGGCGTCAAAGAACACCGTTGACGTCATGAAAAGGCTAATCAAAAATGTAAAAAAGCAAACAAATGTGTCAGGATTGAGCTACTGTGGATTTTGTCCATCGACAAAATGAACAAAGACACATTGTCCTCCCTGGAAAACCGTTCACCATGTGATCAGCACTGCCAGCCACCTACTTCCTGCCAGTGTGAATTTTGCAAGCGCTACTGCACTTGCAAGAGCAAATGTCCATGCCATATATAGGTTTATTCATGAAACAAGACGCGCTTGAACAAAGAAAACATTTATGGCAGCTGAAATAAGATCGTACTTGAAGGTACATCAACCGCAAGCTTGATCCCAGTTTTCTTAATTTTTTGGCCTCAAAAAATGAAGGAATCATACACATACGTTGTAGAATATTCGCACCTCTACCAAGATACTTGTAATCACCAAGTTTGGACTAAGTATTAAGGGACATTAAAAGGAAGCTAAATCAAGTATATATGCCTTCTCTGTGGTCATTCAAACAACGTGGTAGAGTTTACACGATCTTATGACAACGTTGTTGATCTTGTACCACCGACGGGTTTTGCAATAACTCCCTGTATAAATGCTACAGTACTGATCAAGCATCCAAATACTTTTTGGAAGTTTGAGCAAATTCTGATTAGAAATAAGAAAGTTATCAATTTTTGAAGTTTTGATGAATCAAACACAATCTGGCAACTCTGTGACCCATCTTGCAAGCTCCCCTCCCATTTGCCCTGTACTAAAAAACTTCAGAAATTTGTATTTTCACTCAAGAAGATTTTCAATCATACATGCACCATAACTATAATTATTGCAAATATGTTTCTATACAACCCCTGAATGAAACAAATCTCTTCTGTCATCAATAACAAAAACAATGTAGGTTATGAAATTTCATATGTTCAGAGCAAATATTGGAGAGGAGCTGGCAAGATGTGTCAGTGTTGCTAATTAGTGTTTGATTGATTGCAAATTCAAAAATTCATAACTAAGGATACAAGGCGTTGTCCAGTAGTCTATCAACAAACTAAGAAGAATTGTTGAGTTATGTTTTCATTTTTGTTGTCGAAAATTGAAGTGTTATTTCTTAGAAATGCAAGGAGTTTGTTCCATAGGCATAGGGCAACAGATTCAAAAGATTTTAAGCCAGCCTGTCTCTGGGATTTGGGAAATGAGAAGGGAAGGAGCTGATGTAGATTGCAACTGCTAAAAGAGAAAGGAGATGTATTGAGGAAGTGTGATTGACAACGATTTAAAAATTTGAGCAAGTATCAGGTATTGACTAAAGTCCGGAAGAGACTGAAATCACTGAAATTACTGAAATAATTTTTAAAAATTATGCCAACTTCAAAACTTTTGCTGAATAATATAAAAAGCCAACTTAAACCCTTTTCAGTGATGTAATAGAAATGGGAAAACTGTTACTATCTTGATCACCGAAAACTGTAATAAAGGTTTGTTGATATGTACACAGAACTGTCATTAAAAATATAACGGGACTTCTTACACATTTGAACATTCAGAGCCAAAGCACATAGGATGTTCTGATTTATAACTGTGTCATACAGTGTAGCATTTCTTCATTAGTGAAAAAATGTATAAAAACGAACAGGAGTGATATATTATGTACAATTACGAACAGGAGTGATATGTATTGTGGAAATTGTCAATTATTGGGGTATTATGTACATCATGAAGAATGTATGAGAAATAGATATATACATTTCTTGGATCTAAGTGACTAATGTATACTTCTTATGTCAAACATAGTCTTTGATTTTGTTATTTACATTCCAATTTCACAATACTTTTCAACTACTTACCCCTTAATTCAATAACTTCATCTCCCATTGCTGAAATCTATGCAAATCTATGTATAAAAATGTAGTATAGCTAGGAAAAATTATGGATATGTATAAAATGCAAAAATTGCTTTGTTACATATTTTGTGTGACTGTTAAAGCTATAGCTCCTCTGTGATCTCGAGACTGGCTTATACTGTGCCCCCTCAAAGCAGTTAATGTTTATCAAATGTATTTTTATCTATGCAAATTAATGCAAATGAGACGATTGTTTAATTGTTAACTAATAGAGATTGTACAATGACTTAGATATTGACCTGTTCTTTTATTCATTTATATATTTATTTATTTACCACTTGTGGGATGCAACACCATGATGAGCGCGGATGTGATATTTCATGTTTTTTCAGTCATTACATGAAACATTAGGCATAAACCACCCACAGATTGTAGCAGAACATATTTTAACTGTTTTAGTATCACAAATTAATCACATGTGTGAAAAGATTGAAGAAATCCAAGTGTTATAAAGTGTTGAAAAATAACTAAATATAATTGATAACTATTTTCTATTATCCGTTAACATTAACCAAGCCAATAACAGAGTCACATACATGTATATTGGTTAAGTTGGACACACACGGATGCACATTCTCTGTTCGTGCGCTTGCCCAACAAAGCAGAAAAATCAGACAAACCAATCAAAAAAAGTTTGAGCAAAATCGGATAACTAATAAGAAAGTTATGAATTTTTGAAAAAGTATGTAAAACTATGGAACAATGAGAATCACAACACAAATTGCCAAGATGGTTATCAGTTTGTGACGTCATGTCCTCACAACTTATCAATTGCTTTATATAGTTTAATCCCATTAATTTCCCTTTTATCCCCAAAACTTGATTTCCCATGCCTTTGCCCAGGTTATATGATTTGTATCATATTGCGTGCATGACATTTCCCAAAAACTTTTATGAAATTTGAAGAATTGATACTATTTTCTGAATATTGTATTTCATAATTATTGATTTTTATATAAATAGTTTATCAAAATTCAATTTTTCATGATTTAACTGGACAAAAATTACTCTTTATTTGTGCATCCACATAAAAACATATTACTAACAATCTAACTTGGATGCTGGTGTGAAGAAATAAGATTCTTAGGGTGAAAATAGGAAATTTATATTATCAATATAAAGAAAATAATTAGTGGATAGTGAGGAGACTGAGGACCATACGTCACAGACTCATGAGTGAGTTGCCAATTTGTGTAGTGATTTTCAAAGTTTTTCATGTCATTAAAAATTCATAACTTTTTTATTAGTTATCCGATTTTGCTCAAACTTTTTTTGATTGGTTTGTCTGATTTTTCTGGTTCTATTGAAAGTAAGTTATTTTTGGAGTGGACTTGGGCTTTAAGTATAGGAAACGAAATTGAAAGAGAAGTTGAGACGTATACGTATACTAGTGATTCTATGTTTTCAAAACCATTCACCATAGAAAATCTGGAAGAGCTGACTGCAGATGGAATCATTGCCGAAGCTATGGAGAAACTGTCATGTCTCCTCTAAGTACATCGAAACATTATTTTAGGGAGAGCAAGAGTTCATGAAGTTGCTGAGCAGGAGTTAAGTATCACTTTGAGAAAAGAAAAACCATAATTTATAACTTAAGACATTAAATAAAGAGAATAGGAAAGTGATTAAGATACAATGGAATTTTAAAGAAAGTTTGACAGAATTTGATAGTGGTATCTTTACTAATGCTTCTAAGAAACTCTTTTAAAAACTACTGTTTTAAGATACCTATTTTTTTCATGAAATATAAAATATGTATAGGCGGAAGTAGTGTATCACGGGTCAGATTGAGGGGGCATGCACTGCCACGAAAGGGGGTTAGTGGGTTGTCTATTGCTTTATTTATTAAATTTTGCCCATTTAGTTTGATCCTCATTTACCCATCTTAAAATGATATTTCGTGATACATTTTTGACAGATACATTAAAAAGTTATTATGTACACAACTATACTAATTCTAATATTTTAACAATTTTGTTGACTTCTATTTTATTTATTCTTCAGATATAACGAAAAACGAACACTCACCCGCACCGCAGGGATTTGCTCCATAATGGCATATGACAACGGTGATGAAAACGGTGACCAGATAATAGTTATTGAAAAGAAATTAAGTAACTTACAAATAGGATGAGGCTGGGAGGTCCGACAAGTTTACACGTGCTTGTCGATGCGGATTGATGATGTGACATTTCGGCGAGTTATATTACATGTATAATAATTGCTGTTGTTGATGCTAGGGAAAGGGGTCTTAAGCACAATATGTCAATGGATTTTTAAAAAGAGGAAAATATGGGCCCATGGCGGGGGGGCGCGGCGGTATGATGTTGCAAAATACTATCGGGAGTCTTGGCCTATTCATTAGTGTAGGGATATTGAAGGTGCTTGTCCTCCCAGACAAGTAGAAAGTGCCTCTACACTGCATAAAGGAACAATACAACAACATTATTTCGCCCATTGTTGCTATGTCAGGAAGGATGCAGAGTAACAAAAATGTTCCCTGTAGACCATTTCGTAGTTAGCACATGGGTCAAATGACCCCAAATATCCACAGATCTTTTACTCATGGAGAAGTCCCACTTTGTGTATTTTAGAATAATCAATGCCAAAGTCATGTATGTGCTTCATGAATAGCTTTTGTTTTCCCTCTTGTATGTTGTATGTTGTAGGTGCACAAATAAATAATGAATAATGAGCACGTATTCATCTCGGTGGGTTTTACAATTTTATCACAAATGACCTTTATCGGCTCATGCGCAGATTGTATCTACGAACTGGTCTATTGCAATAGAGGGCTGAACTAGCTTCGCTTTTCAAAGCTGAGATGAATTTTGTATTTTTCAAGTCCTTGGTGCTATGTCGGGAAACATACTGCATACTGATTCTGTAAATGACAGCCAGAAAAAGAAATAGAGATCTGTATTTCGATTGCGTGTTCTTTTAGTGCTAACGCCTACTTTCTGTTTGGTATTCTGCATAGTAGCCCTAGGTGTATGCCGGCTTTTCCATCACTAGCTGTTTTTTTAATTGAAACTCTTGCATATAATTGTTTTCTTCTCTCATTCACTTTGCAGCTTGGACTGTTTGTGTAATGAACGTGTATACAAATCAAAGACGAAGATGTGCATGCCTCTCCGAGGAAGGGAGGGTCGTTTCCTTTTCAATTCATTCATTGATGCTGTATGTCAGAAAGATCTGAGTAGTTAGTTACGTAACGTGCTTTTAAAATATTCTTCATTCCAGCTGAGAGTTGAATAGCCAAGATTCCTTATTAGTTGATGCCATGTTAGGGAATACCACGCATACTGAATTGAATTGACCAGTTTTCTATTCATTATGCTATGTCAGGGAGCCAAGTAGTGGCCTATTCACATAACACTTCATGTCTCCTGATTAAGAAATAAATGGTGATGATATTAAAACTCACTTTTATAATTAGTAACTGAAAGAAAAAAAATTTACGGGCAATCTTGACAAGATTGGACTATAAAAATAAACCTCATCATGTATCCCGAAAGCGTAAAATCAGTTAGTTTTCTCATTTTTGTTGGTAAAGTCATT
The DNA here is from genome assembly GCA_037976565.1 of Mesocentrotus franciscanus. Taxonomy (NCBI): domain Eukaryota; kingdom Metazoa; phylum Echinodermata; class Echinoidea; order Camarodonta; family Strongylocentrotidae; genus Mesocentrotus; species Mesocentrotus franciscanus. The sequence continues at coordinate 1,607,181 of CP137669.1, read as the reverse complement.
TAAATCATGAAGTGTTAACATATAGAAGTGAACTAAACTAAATCATTGTTAGTTGTTTACTAATGTTATTCATAAAACCTGACTAAGGTTAGTTGAGGCAACTAAATTGCTCCCCAACTTTAGAGTTGATGTATAGTACCTCTAAATCACAAATAGGTAACTAGCCATTTCATCACCGACTGTCAGAGTGACCGAAGTGGTCTGAATTTCATAGCAATGGAAGAGATTTGTCCTGGCAAGGAAAGAGAGCGAGAGAGTATACTGGAGGAATCCCATAGTGATACAGGATTACGTGTTAACTGTGCTATACATGTATATAGTCTCCCAATGAAAGTTTTCTCCATTTCTGACTTATCTAACATTCATTTTGTACAATTTGGTAGTAAATGCCAGCTCAGTTCAGGAGAGAAATAAACCATCTCCCTCCCCCCCTGTAATTCTGTATTTTACTCTACTGTGGTTAATAGAATGTGGTTGTTTTGTTAGCTTTACCATTTGAGGCTTAACGTTCTGATAAAACGGATAAGAATATAAAATGATTTACACTTGCTTTGTACATTGTCCATGAATTCCGTGTTTGACCGTCATTGGCACTTATGATCCTGAGATGGTGTAACAGTACTCCCAAGACTTTCCAGGATTGAAAGCAAAATCTTTAAAGTGTGCAGTTTGATCTTTAAGCAGAATTAATTAAAAAATTTCTGAAGGCTGAAAGGGTTAACTATTCAACTTTTGGAAATATAAGTTGCAAAATGCATCTAAAAGGGGATGGAAGTAAAACTGTCAACGTGACAATGGAATAATATGCATTAACAAAATCAATCTACACCACAACACACAGAATTATGAAAACTAAAAAGACTACTTAAAGCAATAAATCAAATATATATTTGTATGTCAATATATATATAAACTTTATTGAATATTTCTTGCTACTCATTCATTGGAAATACTCTATTCATCAAATTTTTTTTTAGATGACAAGCATAAATGTTCATATGAAATGTAAAGTCTTGTATATCTATATTGATAATAAGCTCTCCATTAGCAGCTTTATCAAATTGATTTTATTTTTAACTTTTACTACAGGTTACAAAAATACTTGAAGCTTCTCCACATAACCTATCATCAAAGAAACGGAAAGACTTTGTAGATGCATTCAAATTAATCATTGCTTGTGAATTAAGAATGTTGTTATTAAGAATAACATAGAGATTAAAAATAATGAAAAGCATCAATCTCTAAAGAATGTTTGACATTTGTTACCTTGAATACTGTACTAAAAACAACTTTCTTACATTCAAATTATAATAATAATAATCTGGATTTATAAAGCACTTAATACAAAATACCGTCTCTAAGCGCTATACAGATAGTATTACCCTGGTCATCGGATTCATTCACGCACAATGTGCGCCATCTCCACTCCCTTGGGAGCATTCCTACCATATGGTCACTGTGAGGGCATATGACAATTACTAACACAAAGGAATTTTGTCATCCTACCAGGTTCCCATTTCTCTCCTGGGTATGGAGTGGCAAATGTAGATTAATGCCTTGCCAAAGGACATTAGTGCCATGTCAGGGATCGAACTAAGTACCGTTGCATTTCATGTCAAGTGCTTAAACCACCCTGCTCGACACCTCATCTGCAACAACACTTGCAAACTTCATTTACCAGTCTATTGCCTAAAGTACTAGGTTCATAAACCTCCCTAAGCAAATTTTCAAATATGAAAATATATTATTGCAAAGCTCAGCATGTTACAAACGAGGATTGAACAGATTTCCATGTCTGATTTATTTGATTTGAATCACACATGGAAATCTGTTCGTCTTTTATTATATGCTGATCTTTGCAATAACATATTTTCATTTTTGTAAATTTGCTTATGGAGGCAATTTCCCTGTTTACAATATCAATGATTTAGGAGTTAATTCAAGGCAATCTTTTCATATAATCTAAAAGACAAGTCGTTATGATTGAATAATCACTATCATATCAAATCCTATTCAAGTGAATAACATTAGAAAAGGGAATAAATGGTACATGTGACTATTTCTTATTTTCAAAGTAAATTTCACTGTGCTAGTACTGTATCTTGGATTTAACTGGCAATGCTTCATTTGAAGAGCAAAAACTAATCAAAACTAAGTGTAAAATCAAATCACAGTCTATCATCTCCTAAAATATGAGAAAGAGAGGGACACACAAGTAAGATGAAGGAGATGTGATGCTTTTGTAGAGAATAGGAGAAAGGGAGAGAAACATGAATGTAAGATAGAAGGAAACAATTTATATTCTCATAATCTGATAAGGCACTTTCTTAATTAAATACCACTTTTACTTGACTCACATAATTAAGAAAGAAATTCAAACAGTACATTTTGAATGCAATTTTTTCACAGCATTCATTCAGAGAGAGATACAATTCTCAAAGGTTACCATTGATGAATTCAAATAATATTTATAAACTATGATCTTGAATTAAGCCACTTAATCTTACACTGTTAAAGGAAAAAAGCCACCAAAAAAAAGCCAAAAGGAAATATCATTATGTACATAAACATACTAGTATACTCTTCGGAGTAATTTCTAATATCTGTTGATGACTAATGAATCTAATTTGCTTTCAATGCATATCAACAGATAATATATATCAAAATTCAAGGTGTTTTCCAAACTCCTCTTAAAATGACAACAGATTTTTTTTTTACAAATTTCATTACTTAAGAAAATGTCTACAGTTTTCTGGTGAAGTCAAATTAGTAGTCACTTAATCTGCAAAAATCTTTTTAAAACCATGAATAAATAGAATAAATTGATTGTAATCAGCCTTTAAAGATGTATTCTGTACTATATAGAGATTCCAGTCACTCCAATATAACTATCACTGGAAATAAAGATTACATTCAGCAAACAAACATCCACAAAAGATATACCTGAAAATTACACAAACCCACTAGCTGCAGATACCAGGTGGTTCCAATATTTTAATTCCTTGGGTAATGAGAGAATTCTGTGTTCAAAGGTTTGCAGCATCAGTACCTCTCTTAACTACACTGATATTTATGATCCATTAGGCTTCTTCAAATAATTCTTTTTGAAGCATATTTGATAACCATACAATGCCAACAATTTTACAGTCATTTATCACGAACAACATTTTTATGAGATCAGTTTACATGAATTTCATGATAAAAGGATCATGCTTTTGTTTGTTCCACCTTATGAGACATATGAGACAAACCGCCAAAATGTTGGTGGTTTGAACTGCCTTCAGCATTGAAAAGATAAACAAGCACTCTTTGTGGAGGCATGGTGGCTCAGTGGACAAACACATTGGTCCTGGAACAGGAAGGTCCTGGGTTCATTGTAAACAGTCAGGTAAAACAAATATCAGTACCAATATCAAGTACTTGTATACAGTATACAGTACTCTCAAAAAACAAAAACATCAATTTCCCCTCCAATTCAACAACTTTTCAGTATTTAGGAACGTAAGATTATAAGATTATCTACATGTATCCTTCTCAAAATGAAAAGGTTTTACAATGTACTCGCACCAGGTTGTCATATACAGGCAATCCATGCTCATGCAATTCTTCGGTGCCACAGCATTTGTAACAATTGTTAAGATTTTGACTTATAAAGCTTAGTTTGATTAAACTGAGCATTGTTATGTCTCATTACACAGAAAAGGTTAAGATGATTTGCTTGAACCAAAACCCACATTACAACCAAATGAACTACACATTTAACATAGAAGCATAAATAAAATATATAACAATTGAAAAGTTACATTTATACCATTTATAATTCATTATTATCACTATAAGGTAATGCAATTTTCACCATCTTTTAAGTGAAAATATAAGCATTTAGGATTCAAACTACTAAATGTAAAATCATAGGAAAAATAAAACCATAAATATATCCTCAATCAAAATATAAAACTGATTAAACCTACGAGGTAATTGTAATAATTATCTTCTGTTGTCCCCGTTATCTGATAAATGACTTTGTGAAGTACATCCCTGAAGTACTAATCTTCTGTTCTATCAGTGCCTTCTGGTACAAGATGCTTGAGAACATCTTTGAAGAACATTCCTGAAGCCACCAGACCAGGCTGAAAACACTGATCCAACCAAACAGTCCTGTACTCTTCCATCATGCTCAACAATCTGGACAAGAAAATAAACAGCCACACATTAACATTGTCCGAGTCATAATATAAGAGTACTAGTGATGACATCAAATTAATGGATATATATTTGATATCTTGTATGACTTCAATATCATAACAATTGATACAATTTTCATTTCATTATGATTGTAAGCAATTTCACACTCAAGTCCTTATAGTATTATCTCATGGGTTATGCTGCTTGAAAGAATCACAACATCTGATCTATACAAGAATGTATTCCTGCACATACTGCCAGAAATTTGACCAGAAGAAGAAGACACATCTTGTTTGCTTTTGGTGATATCTACACCCTGAGTCACAATGCAGACTACATGATAAAAAGCTGGCAAATATAAGGCAAAACGTACTGTAGATATTGTGATGATGGTGGTCGACTTATTTTTTTTCCATTGACATTAGACCTAAAGACAAACAAATCTCATGAATTCATTTCTCCCATACAAGATAAACAGAGCTCTACAATTTAGAAGTTCATCCCTCATTAACAAACGGACAGTCATGAACCACTCAAAACACAATGTTTCTCACACTGTATTTAGTAGTTGAGGAGAACCGAAAAATAAAGTCAGTGTAAATGTCTCTGAAACTTACTTATTAGCTGAATCTGTCTTGGTGGTGGCAGACAAGTTGCCAAGTCCTACATTGATGACATTGAAACCACTCTGAGTATGATTGGGTTTCTTACCAGCAATCAATAAAGCTCTTACCATCCTAGAAAGAAAAAAAAGATTCACATTTATATTCCAAAAGAGCTTCAACATACATGTACTAGTAAACAAACAAGAAACAAGGCATCCTTTTCTGTACCAGGGTAGAAAATTCCTTCAGCGAGTTTTTAAGGATTTACAATGTGCTTGAACTAAGAATGATTGTTTATCATTCCTGAAAACAAAATAAGAAAAAGCATCATACCCTAATTTTAAAACAAAACCAAAAATAAATGACAATACAAAATTTTAGTCATGAATTTCAAATAAGACAATTATGCAAAAACTTGTTGGCACACAAAAGGATGTTCATTACATTCAATCACAAAAACTTTTACCATCCTGGAACACACAAAAACAAGAAGTTTCTAAGAGACACATTAAGCAATATTGCATAACAACAATTCATATTTATAATACAATGTTTAATTTCATGGTGATGTCAATTTCTTGCACATTTACCCCACATTTGTTCTTGGTCTTTCCTCTATATATTGTATATATAGTTTTTAGTTTTTTTCAAGAACTTCTTTGTTTCCATAACTTTCCATACTCCAATCCAGGAACTTATAAAGCGCCAATATCTAGTTGCCTAATCAAAGGCACCGATGAGACTAAAAAAACTACAAAAAATGTCTGTTCATGATTTTAACTGGGAAAGACAAAAAAGCAGTGACTAATTGTAAGCCATCTGAAATAGGTATGTCTTTAGTTGAGTTCTGAAAGTGGATAACTGGTGACAAGAGCGAAGGATTTGGGGAAGACCATTCCACAATCTCGATGCACAGGCAGTAAAGGATCGATCACCTAGAAGAGAGCGTGTTCGAGGACTCTCAAGCAGGTATTAACCTGCAGATCGCAAATTAGTTTGAGGGTTATAAATAGTCAAGAAGTCTGAAATACACACAGGGGCATATCCATACTCCAAAGATAACTTTAGTGAATTCTAAGAACACAAACTTGAAAACACAGCAGCAATTCATTTAAATCTGTATACATTTACAATGACTAAGACTTACTTGCAAGCCCAGAACATCAAGTCTAGAGTAAGATGAACTTGTATGTAGACTCTTCTGTCTAGCTTCAGTTTATCTACAGCATTCACAGATGACTGACTCTTACGTATTCTGCGCATGGCATTCTAAACAGTAGAGGAAAACAATTAAATAATGTAAAGATAGTCTCCAATCTCTTATCTGGACAGACAACTGATGAGATTACACATAGCAAAATTTACTTTCAACTCCAAAGCATATAAAAACCAAGGATTTCTGCCACATGTCACTGACTGGAGTGTGTCTAAGATTCCTGGTAGACAACAAAGACATGCTTCCCTTCTATATTCAGATGGAATCATCTTCCACAGTAAACAAAGTTGACAATGACGAAATCAAGATCAAACATCAGTTATATGAAATAGAGGATGTCACCATTACATATTGTTTCTGATTTAATACCCATTTCTAATGATTCTGGGCAGTTCAAGGCATATTAGAATGGAGGGTAAAAGTTTGATGGCTTGTGAAATTCACTGTAAAAATCTTTCATTCAAGTGGCAGACATACTGGTACTCTTGGCAATTCTGTTTACACAATTCTCCAATTCATTTAAGACAACAATTAGATGGTAGCCCCCAATCTCCCCATAACAAATACCATCCACATCTATTAATAAAACTTTGCCAACATGTATCCACGATAACTTACGTTTATGATCTCAATTGTCATGAACTCCAGATCAATGCTGTCCGTCTCCTGAATTATTCGACAGAGGAAAGAGCCATCTTTGGCAGGTATTATGACAGATTTATTGGTGATAGGTAGATCTAGTTGATTGAGTGATGCCTTGGTGAGATAGGTATCAATACGACCAACCTCAAGGATAGCGTCACCTAGAGGTGAGTCAGGATCCTGAAGCATGTGACGATTTATCAAGGATGCAAGGTTGCCATGGAGAAAGTCCTGCAATGAAAACAATACAAATAAATAACTAAATTTGTCATTGGCACTATAATGTAAGTACATACTTCTTTCAATAGAAACATCCTTGCTCGGAATATGAAAGAATTAATGTCCATCTAAAATACATTTAAAAATTTGATGTTTTTGTTATCCGACTGCTGAGGAAGCAAGAATATGCTTGCAGATGGGCAACTAGGGGCCATAAGGTCCAAGTTCCACTGAGGAACACTACAGAGGAATAATGCCATATGAAAGGAAATCAAACCAGAAGGGGTTTCAACCTGTAGAAGACCGCTTAACGATCTAGCAATATTATCATCAGGCTATTCATGGATTAGGACAATACTTACACTATATGGCAATGATTCTCTATGATTCTAAGACTTTGCTAATATTAATTCACTGATATTCCGTAGTCCACAGAATGAAAGTAATTTGAGTAAAAGGCACATTTTCTTGGAGGACATGACTTAGCTCATTATGGCACATAATACACTATAAACTAAGAAAAGCAAAGGGTGAATTAAAAAATTGGATAGAATTCAGTGCTCACTGGAAAGCACTAAATTCTTATTTTTCTCAGAACAACAGACTTATTTGGTAGAAATTCTTTTTAGAAGCTTTCTCATAATTTTTTTAATGACACATGTACCTATCAATCTCAAGCAGTAGGGAATTAAATCCATAGTATTTTGACCATATTTGACCAACTGCATCAAAGATTTTAGCATACCCGGTACACATATCTGATGACTTCAGAGCCTTACAGATAAAAGATTAGGTTTAATGTGATGACTTCATAATACATGTACCTGGTAACATATGGGACAGAAAATTACCAAATAATTTGGAATTGCCAAGAAACATATGCATGTATTAATGTTCAGTAGAGTATGCTTGCATAGTAGTAAGGCTATGTGAATCCACAGAATATTATTGCCATTTTGACAGTATATGGTAGCTCTGCGAAATGTAATGGCAAGAAAAGATGTGTGGAATGCAAAATACATAATTGTTGGAAATCATAATGGTATCACATAAAGTTAGAACCACATCGCTAGGATATGGAGCTGGTAAATAAATGTACTACCTCGATTAGGCTTCATGTTACCTATACTTTCATTTAGATGTCAAAAAAGAACTTTTCATTAACAAAAATCACTACCGGTAGCTTATATGTCGTTTGCGTTTCAGACGCGTCTTTTCATGCCATTACATTTGGCTAACCTACCCAAAGCAGCATTTAAACAATGATGAGAAGAACTTACCAGAGGAGTAGATGCATTCCATGAAAGACCTGCTGCTGAGATGTATGCTGGCCAACTGAGTACTGGATGATTAGAGTATGTACAACCAGCCCAGTTAGTCAGCAGGAGGCCTATAGCATTAGGGTTTGTAGTAGCTGTCGTGACGGCATGGGATATGTTACAAATGGAGCCTTCAGGGGCACCACCCAAACTGAAGAAAAAAAACATACAACAACAACAACATTAATTACACAATAATGATATTCCATATTGCATGGCAAATATCTTGTCTCTGAGTTTTGCATCTTACTACCCCGTCCATAGTGATGATGGATGATAGAAACTCATCATCATAAAATAAACATGTCTTACTAAGTACCCATTTACTCCACCAGGGTAGAGAGAGGCAATACTGATAAAATACATTATGTAAGGATGGAATACTATGTTAGGATTCAAACCTACAATTTCTGAATTTAAACTCAAATTAATGAAGCACAATGCCACAGTGTTCCAACAAACCATTCAAGCATTCACTCCATTAACCATCCTACTTTATAATATCCCACTTGAGATAAGTTTTTTTAAAGCAAGTTTTTAAAAAAAAATCCTTGTTTAATTAGACAATCATTGAGAATATTGAATTTATAATTTGTAAATATATTCTACTTTTACACAACAGAGGTTAATGGATAGAGTTTTCAAACTTATTCTTTAAATTGTCTTTTGTCCCAGTGGTATCCTGTCAAAATATGATGACATGATAGTACAATGAAAAATGTAATGTCTTATTTATACACTACATAAAAATCCAAGTAGGCACGGGAGACAATGCAACACATTCACTTTTATGGTAATATCAATTATAGAATTATACTTGCATTACCAATGATTATTGAAGAAACAAACCTACCTATTCCAGACACCTGTTCCTGGGCATACATAGAAACCTTGTCTGAAAGATGAAGAAGACAATATAAACCAATGAGTTACTAAACTAAACATTATGCATGTAGTAGCCTTTACATCTCAACTTAATGGGTTGAGTAAAAGAAAGTCAAATAAATTCAATCCATACATCAAAACTGAAAAATTTACAAATTCATATTCCGTCAAACAGTTATACTGTAATGCACTATCCAAATAGCATACATATTTAGAACTCACCCGTTTCCTAGAAGCTTCTTTCCTGCTTTCTCAAAGTCAGAATTGCTCTGGAAAAAAAAAGAGCAAGACTATTGTGAATAATATGATAAAATACTGACACATGCATACAAACACCCTGCAATCATTCTCAGTGCACATAATCATACCGTTATCTGATTGTCTTTATCGTTGCAATTCAAAAGAGCATAAATGGATCATTATACAAATAATGTTATATAATAAGGAGATTAATAAGGGCACTAATTCCAGGCATATTGTGAAATGATTTGCTTGATATCATACTCATGTATGGGAGTCATCACACAAGGGTGAGGTGTCTTATACACCCCTGCCTCGGCATCCCATCTCAACCATTGGCTAAGTTACTCTCTCTGCTAATACAAGATGCTCAACTAATGATCTTTAAGTTCAGCCAGGTTTGTAATAGCAGATTACGTCCTAGTGATGATGGTCTGTATCATGGTTCTCAATTGGCACATGAAAAGAGACATATAAAATTAATGATACATTGAGCGATCTTTTGCTTTTCCATGCATACACAAGCAATTCCTCTTTTCAGAAAGAAACACCAGACATCTTAAGCTCATCTCATACACACAGAAGGCAGCCTACCTTAGAGCCATACCACATAGCAACACTTCCGATAGGAAGTTGTCTGAAGCTTGTCTCATAAACAGAGATGACATTAGCACAGAAGAGTGGTGTTTGATTCCTTCCAATGCCTATCAATCTCAGCTGATCCTGAATACTTAGGATGAAGGGTGATGGTCTTGGAGCTGCTTCAATCTCATCCTCTCTTGCTTCTAGCAAACATCAAAGAACAAAGGACAATAGCCTTTTCATTTGAAATTGGATTCACATCAATCACATGTACTTGTAATTATATCTAATTGCAAATAATAGTTCTTGGACTAAATTACAAAAATAAGGATAATACTGCACTTAATACAAGAAAAAGGAAATTCAGTTCTATTTCAGCTTTTGTACACAAAATGAACATTGATTTTAGTTTTCTAAAGAAAATTATACATCCTACCTTAATAGAAAACATAACAAATGCACATCTCTTATATTACAGGGTTATTTGACTGTCCTTATGGTTCAAGAAACTTTCCATAAATTGAACAACTTAGCAGCTTGTAAATATGCACCTCATATACTTATATGTAAGAAAGTAAGTCTCTCAACTTTTGTATGAGACTGAATGATCTAGGCAAAGAACAATTACCTTCTGCTTCTGTCTTAGTCTCTCCTGTCTCCTCTGTCTTAGTTTCTGATGTTTCTTTCTTCATAGTAGAATCAGATGTCTTTGACTGATCAAGTGAGCTATTATCATCCTGAGGTGTCCCTGGACGAGGGCTTGGAGGAGGAACTGAATCTAACAGCTTCCTAGTCAAGTTTGGTCCAATATTCACAACCCTGCAAGGAAAAAAAAAAATCTTTATCTCTCCATGTAACACATAGATTGAAATCTACATCAGGGGGGTGTTTCACAGAGACTAAGATCGACTTTAAGTTGGACTTAAGTATAGCAGGCCGTTCATGCCATTGGTTGCTACCACCATTGGTCTCTAAATTATAATCTTTAGATAATATTTTTTCCTTCAATAATGAACTATCAAAAATGTAAACTCTGTAGATTTGAGACCACGATTTGTACGTCCTTGAAAGACAAAATGCCAGTAAATGGTAAGAGCAAACAGTGGCATGAACGGCCTGTTATACTTAAGTCCAACTTAAAGTCAATCTTAGTCTTTGTGAAACACCCCCCCCCCCCAGATCTGTAAGAACTAAAGAGAACTTGTATTTTTTTTCAAAACTTCTCAATGGTCAAGCCTATAGATTCATAAAATCTTATTGCTATAATAATAATATGGATATTTATATAGCGCCGGTATTCGCCAGGCTCTGACGCTCATGGCACTTTACACATATTACCCTGGTCATAGCCGAGCTGCCAAAGTAACTAGTGCTCAAGCATTTCAGGTACCCATTTACACCTGGGTGGAGAGTGGCAAATGTAGATTAACGTCTTACCAAAGGACATGAGTGCCGCGGCGGGACTTGAACCCCGTACCTTGTGATCTGCAGTCAGGTGACTTATCCACTAGACCACAACACATCTATGAATAACAGTCAAAATATTAAATGTCTTCATGAAATGAGATCTGCTCTTCAATAAAGATTTTCCAAAGCAATCATTACTGCTCATTGTCTTTCATCTCTACTTAAATAAATACACTATTCTCCTATTGCTAGAGATTTCTTGAGTCTGAATCTGAGAAACTTTCCTACGATCACTTGATGATTCCTTTATAGCAAATATTACTCTCACCTGGTGGATCCAAATCTTGAGAGGACTTGTTGGAAGATAGAGAAGAGTGGAGGTGAAAGGTCACCACCTTCCACGAGATCAATGTGAGGAACCAGCTTGATGAACCTCCACTGACAAAACACTTCCAGGTCAAGCAACTCACTGCAAGAGGTCAACATAGGTCAATAGGTCAATGTACTGAGTACAGACTCTGAAGATACCATACTTAAACAAATATGTAAATATATATAATTCAGAGGCCAATGGAAATTATGATGACTTTACAAAATGTCAATTTGACCTATTTTACTAATTCATGTTTATTCAAAAAGTGTCTATAAGAATTGGCATATCTGAGAAGTAGTACAGTATGTAAACTCATTGGATTGATTGAGAGGCCTTCTCAACATACATATCACGGAAAGCCAGGATGATACATTCTATGCAGTGTGGAAGAAAAAAGCTTAGATATCTAATTCATTACATTTAACTGAACACCAGACAAATGTAAAGAAAAAAGGTCAGTCATCTTTACGGAAAAATAAAAAATAAGATTGGGAGAATTGAAAACTTAATATTCTGTATTACCTCTGTCTGGATCAAAATTTTAGACTGTGAGATCATTTACAGTAAACATTACATGCATATTGTATGAGTGATGAAGTCAAATGTGGCATTCAAGTATTGTTCTAACAGTTGATCAAAGTGAGCCAATAATTATTTGCTTTGAAAAAAAATTACCTTCCAGAGTATGGCATGGTGTCTTGGATAGGACTATCCTTGTATGCTTTCACATACAGATGAAGCTATGGAGGGACAGCAAATGAGAAAAGAAAATTGTTTTCCATCATTAATTGGTGTTGAACAAATACAGTATACAGCAGCAACCCATTAAAATTGAGCTCAACTTTACACATACCAGGACTTTGTCTTGTTTGTCTTTGTCTTGATAAGATACATATGTACAGTAGGCTTACGGTTGCACCATGTAAGAGGGGGAGGATTGGGGAGTCCTGAAAAGGACTGTTGGTAATCTTTCTTGAGCTTATAGTTCTAAAGAGGACTATAGCGCCGGTAGGAGAGGATGGGTGGTAGGGTGGACTCGACGTTTCGAACAGGTTGACTATCCGTCGTCAGGAGTGGGGAATAGCTGGCGTGCGTGGGCTTAAGTCACCGGGTTGCGGACGTGGTTGTGCTACGTGTCCATGTGGGCTTCAGTCTCTGGGTTGCGGACATGGGTGTACTACCTATCCATGGGTTGAGCCTCTCCTACCACCCATCCTCTCCTACTGGCGCTATAGTTCTCTTTAGAACTTTAAGCTCAAGAAAGATTACCAACAGTCCTTTTCAGGACTACACACACTCAAGAAAGATTACCAACAGTCCTTTTCAGGACTACACACACTCAAGAAAGATTACCAACAGTCCTTTTCAGGACTTCCCAATCCTCCCCCTCTCACATGGTGCAACTGTAATCTACATCACCATGCAAGCCGATACTTATAAGCAGCATAGATACATATGTGTTTTAAAGGCAATGCTCAATAAATTTTGGTCTTACACTATTTTTTCCAAAAGACCCTAGCTGGAGATATCTAAGCCTTAGTATATAAAGGAACCTCACCCCAAAGAATAAGTGTAGGTATGCTGAAAGATGGGTTTTATCCCTGTCTATTGATGTACAATATTCCTTACGAAAGTGTACAAGAGATATATAAATGAAGATATTTTTGCCATGATGAAATGCCTTTTAGCATGACGTGGGTGCATCCATTTTCTTGATAATCATGCACCAAGCTCTAGTTGGACAGACTTTTTAGTTCAATAACAAAACCTTTACTTTGCAATGAGGGAAAGTCATAGCTGAGAAGTAAAAAATTATATTTGGTGAAAAATATATAAACAGGGAAACAATTGTAACTCATGTATTTCAAAGTACTTAAATATTTTAATGATTAACTTACTCTGTTCACATTGATGTGTATTTCATATGTATTGTAATTTGTAGGTTTATTTGCACTTTTATGTTTTGTTTAATATGTAATTGTTTATCAGTCTATTCTGTGTGTTATAGCACTTAGAGACTTCGGTGGTAAGCGCTTTATAAGAGACGTTGTTATTATAGCAGTTGACAAATCTAATTCATTTATGCGAAACCTTCACCCCAGAACAACAACAATTTATTTATGCAATTTGTGTTCTGACAATAATAGTACATAAGATAATAGCAGATGAATGAAATACTTCATCACCACACACGTGCGAAGGAAGCATCCAAGAATTTGAATACATTTATGTGATAAACGACTTCGCATAGTACTTCATGTTATCAAGAGAATAGCGATGCTGAGAAACAGTACATTAAACCAAGAATATCTTGCTTTGTACCTCTCTCATACACTTTGGTGGGGAATCTTGTAGATTAATGGGCAAGAATACAATAAACCTTTCACAATAACTAAAGTTATTTCTTGGTATGAGAATTTCTTTAAGGAGTTAAAGGGTAAAACATTATTTTCAAAAGTGGGTTATGTAACAATAATCATTCCATGTAGTAGTAATAACTTACCTCATTGTATTTCAGCTGAGCGAAACTATTCACAAGTTGAAGTAGAGTATCCTGGAAATGGAAAATGAACAAACAAACAAATTATATTTAATCCTAATAAAAAAAATGAATTACCACCTCCATTTCATCTCTTATAAGTCTTATTTAAATTAGGCATACGTATAATTCCAGGTAACCAAATCTCTAGTATGCACACTATTTACTCCCTGGCTCTAACCAAAAATAGTCCTTCCCTTCTTCTCAAAAGTTGTGAAATTATTACATGAAATAATAGCAACCTACGTATTTTGTACAGGTTCTTGTCCTGCAAAATTCAACCAAACAGTGTGCACTGAAAAAAGATCAATATAGCAATATAAAAACATAAAGGAGTTTATGTTTCATGATAGTTTTGATTATAAAAGTTTTGATATGCAAATAAGCAAACTGACTTACCATCCTTGGAACTCTCCCAGCAGATAAGTCTAACATGACAGCTCTATGCTTGATACTAGGCCAATCAGAGATCTAGGATACATTGAAATAATAACAACTTGAGTAACATACCCTTGGTCATCATCACCATATATTGTGTACTATCTGTACTAATTCACTGCTCACTGTCAATTACAGTTAATTAGTTGCTGTTAATACAAACATTATGCCATTTTTTGGTCTCAGTAAGTGTTTCTAAAGTGAAGGACAATATATTTATTTCTCCTTAAGTTCTCCAAAGGTGGAACAAAACTTTCTACAATTAGAGAATAGTACCTCATAGATGGGTTTGGGTGTGATTTTACAAACAACATGAGGAGTTCTAGTCATGAGCTCTTCTCTGGTAAAATGTTTCCTCATCATTTTCACCTCTTGCTATCATCATTTGATGGTACTTATAGTAGGTACATGAATATCAACTGTGAGGATTTCTCCTCATCTTCTGGAAATGGTTTTTGCTAAAATATTCTCAATTTCAATTATTCAATATCTCAGTTTGCATATAATAAATTACACATAGATGCAAACAACATTCAGCAATGTTCCATAACACATTTATACACATTTATACACATTTATACATGATGATCACAACTCTCCAATTAACTAAACATATGAAGGCATCTGCAAGAACATGAAGAAGCCAATTTTGTTTTGAGAACTGCTTATACTGCAATACTGTACAAATCTTTTATTAGTGGTGTTGAAATGACTCACTTCTAGCTGTGGAATGCCATCCTTGTGACAGAGCTGAACCAACTGCACAAACGTACTTGTAGCATGCCATAGACCAGGCAGATCGGCAGCAACAATCGTCACCTAAAGCAATGGTTATGAAATAAAATGGGTCAGTAAATCATTCACACATTGCTTCACATAGTGACATAGGTATTCTTTGTATGACAATAATAAAATAATAATTTACAGAAAAAGTATAATACATATATTGTCTCTTATAATTTTTTTTTATAGTAAAATTATCCTGTGAGTTGCATAAATCTTATTAGATACCAATGCCACTTCAGGAAGAATGATTGCATTACTCTATATGAGAGATTTTTTCACAGAAATAACAAACGATCCATCATCTTATTCCATTGATCATGAATGCCGCAAAATAACGAGAGAATATATGTTTTATCCTAATCTTGCTTCATTTATAATTTTGATGCTATTATCAAGATGTAACTCACCATCTTCTCAGTGACTGATATCCTATAGCTCTCTTCCTTCTTGAACGGTAGAGGATTGATATTACAAACAACCTGAGCTGAGGGATCAAGACATACTACAGAATTCTCCAGTACACAACGGTATCCTTTCTCCATCAAGACAGCTGATTGGATCGTCCAGAGGTCAACCATAGGTTCAAGGGTACCTGTCAAAGGTCAAATGAAACAACCTCTATAATACAGCCAGTACTGGTAGTTCATTTTGAATTATTTTCTTTACCATTTTTGACATTATAACATTATAAGTAGTAAATCAATTTGCTCTTAATTGTTAACACAAATCCATGGAAGATGCTGGACAGATATATGATCAACCACTACTCAAGAATTAAGCATTCTGGCATCATCTAAAAACAGACAAACAAACAAACAAACAACATACAACAACACAATATGACAAAAAACGAGAATCCTTATAGTCATTACCTGATTGTGGGATGGCTGCTAGCTGTACACTGAAATCTTGACCGAGAATAAATCTGTCTCCATTCTTCTGGATGACCTGCTGAGGTTGAGGCCAGAGGAAGGTCAGTCTAGGATCCACTTCAGCATCCTCCTCCTCCTCTTCTTCTTCTACTGTCTCAAGATCAACCTCAACTTCATCTTCCTCCTCATCCTCATCTTGGACTGATGACGATACTTGAGGGCTGGCAGCCTGCTTAGAAAATATTTAATGAAAGATATCCATGAGATATAAGATGGGCAAGTTTTCCTAAGTTTTCTTGTCACCCATTATCAATATACTGGTCTTCTCTAGTACTAACTAGCTTAAAACCGATTTCAGTCTAAACATGTATTACTTCCTAAATATTCTACTACTTGAGATCACAATATACTGTTAGAGAACATTGTATTTCATGCAATATCATGATGTTAAAGAAAGAGAGAGAGAGAGAGAGAGAGAGAGAATCATTTGTATCCTTGAGAAAGAATGAAGAATTCGGCCAAGCAATACCTTGCTATTAGTACTTGGTAGCAACGTGTGAGAAACCAAGGTTGTCTCTCATTGGACAATTATAACAGTTTCTGATGTAACTTAAACATAGATTGGTCCTTATTGGTTAGTGTAACAAACAAATAAATAAGTGTAAGGGAAGATTCTCAGTATTCGTACTGATTGTTTTACTCTCATCAAAAAAGATCTTCTCACCTCTGGTGTCGTAGTAGAATCATCCTTGACAGATGAATCCTTCTCTTCCTCAGACTTCACCTCCTCTGTCTCCAAAGTTACTGAAAAAAAAGACACATCTACACCTACATAAAAAATAGGATAATAAAAGACACATCTACACCTACATAAAACATAGGATAATAAAAGACACATCTACACCTACATAAAACATAGGATAATAAAAGACACATCTACCCCTACATAAAACATAGGATAATAAAAGATACTACATCTAAACAAAACACAAAATAATAAAAGACACTTCTATATCAACACAAAATATATCTACACAATAAATAAATGAAAGGAAGGGCCAATTCATGCTTCATATGCTCATAATGATTTGTTGATTGATTTTGCCTGTCCCTGTACACTTGTCAATGTACCTGAAGGAGATCAGCATAACTTCCTCTATTGTAATGTGTGTTATATTAGGAGGTTGATTTGTAGAATAAAACACTTAAGTTTACTATCACGTTATAAAATTGGTTTCATGTTCCCATACAATGTTATAAATGAAACTATAAAGCACTCTCATAACTTTTCTTTAACGATAACTGACATTTTCATCCATTTGTGGCACCATATGTGTATTAACTGCGGACGTAACATGACGTAATTTTTTTTCGGCTCTGGATCCACCACCTTTTTCACCATTATTCAGCGTTACTTGGGAACTTAACTAACTCACTTTCTTCACCCAGTGAACGTTACTTGTTCAAGGACGACTTTCATGTCAGAATCGTTTGCCAAAGCCCATGGAAAGGAATTACAATTTGAGAAGCAAAACGATGTCAACTGAGAAAGCGCAGAACGTCGTGAGCAGCCAACGCTCTAAATCACGCACGCAGCACACACCCGCTGCTATGTCGGACAATCCATCGCAGCCTACCGGTGCTGAAAAGGAGTTCACAATGGCTGACATCATGAGATCGGTAAAGCAGTCTGAGGCCAAGGTATGTGAAAAACTTGATCAAGTGCAGTTAGATCTTACTATAATTAAGAAGAAAGTGGGTGAGCTGGAAGTGTCAGTGGCAGATAACTCCGCTCGGGTTCTTGACATCGAAAAGGAAAAGTTGCCTCAACTTGAAAGCAAATTGAGGGAGAAAATCGACCTACTAGAGAAGAAAATGATAGAATCTGAGATTTATCAGAGGAAAAGTAATCTTTTGTTCTACGGGTGCAAAAGTCAGGCAACGAAACGTATACAATGTGCTCAGAGAAACATTTGTGACCCTTGGCATTGAAAAGGGAGAAGCAGATGCCATTTGCTTGGTAAACGCGCACCGACTCCCCAGCGAGCTGCCACAAATGATGCCCGCCACCTATAATTGCCAAATTCGTTTACATGGCCCAACGAAATCGTGTTCTGGCAGCTTTTGAAGACGACTTTTCACGCGCTACGCGCAGAGAAGCAGGTGGTAACGTGCTCAAGATCGCGGTGCGAACCGACCTTCCTCCAGCATTGAAGACCAAGCGTTATCAACTCTCGAATTGCGTTCAAGCTGAGAAAGGAAAACAACCTATCGACCAAAATAGCGGTAGTAGGGATCGACGTCGTTCTGTTCCAAAGAGAGAAGGGCACAAAGAAATGGAACATACACCAAGGTTAACCATTATCATCTCACGAAACAGATTTTGCTCCTTATATTTGATTAGCTTTCAAGGGCAGTTCAGGATTTCTGTTGTATAATGTCAAAAATACTTTTTGTGTGAAAATACAACGTATATCATGTGACTTATGTATTTCCGTGCATGCAAAAACATGCCATTCTTTTGTTTATGACTACTCTAGGTGATCTCTTTTTATTTTCTTGTTTATTTGCAGGCAGCGCAAACTTGCCTTTTCACAAAATATTCTTCAAGTTATTCGCGCTTGTATACAGTGTTTTTTCCCGCATTCTAGTGTAGTCCCATGTCTTTCTGAATTGCCCATACACTACAGTAACCTTATCTTTTTTCTTCTTATTTTCATGTCTAAGCTACTCTTTCCTTTTTGTATATAATTTTGTACATCAGGTTCATTGCTTGACCCAGTGTGCAACTAGCGTACAATGCCAGCAGTCAATGTGTACATTCCACTGCACCTGTTCACTTCGCTGAAATATGTGTTTTGTTATGTACTTTTTATATTTGACTATGGATGTGTGTTTCCCCCACACACTGTTACTTACTCTCAATTTGCATTCCAGGGACATGAGTACAATTCATTCCTCCCGATGCATTTTATGTTGGCTCGACGTTGATTATTTATGTACAGCCTTATTATGAACACGTTTTGGTCGACAGAGTGCTACACATGTCTGATAGCTATCAAAAAATAAAAACAGACAACATGTATTATTTTACTGTCTGTCTGCAGTTGTGCTCTGGTTAATCTATTTAACTGTAAGTTAAAAATCAACCACTGCTTTGACCCGATCACTTTTATCCAACAATATGTATTAATTATGTATAATTTATTGTATAAATGTTGAGCTTGTTCATCACTTCGAACGTATTGAGCAATTTCCTCGTGATATCGTTTGTTCAGTGGTTATGGCACTCTCTTGATTCACGTAAGCTGGATGATTGTGTTTATGCTGTGTACATAAAAGATACTATAATTGTCCCTATAGCGCATCGATTTAAATTTTGCATTTATTCTTTTTCTGGTGGTGGCCAGATGAGCCCCCCAAGGCTCCGTAAACTATTTCTCATGTTTGCCTCAAGCTATCATATGTTAAGTGTTGTATGTTGTTTTATGTTTATTATTTTAATTATTGTCTTGTCTATTGTTTTCTGTATGTCTCAATGTGTGTTTCTTTATTATCATGTTTCTTACTATTTTTCATTACCCACATCTAGTCTTTTATTTTCCTCATTCTCTTTCAATCTTTTTCTATTCTTTCACCTCCCTCCCTCTTCTACTTTCTCTCTAACTGGATGCCCTCTTATAATACCCGCTGCCAGAATGTCGGCGATTACGCTTGATATCACAACATGATGGCGTCCCAAGAAAATGCTCCTTTCTACTCCTTGGACGATGACGAATTTTTTGATGCCGTCACCACTAATCAAAACCTAAATGTGTCTGATTCTTTATACACTTCTTTTGATGAATCGGTTGCACAGGCAATGAATTCACGATATGCTAATTATGATCATGACTTTGATCCAAATGATGATACTTACCGATATGGACCTTCGCTGTATTATACAGATAGACAAATTGCGTCTATATCTCAAAGTCGAGACGGCGATGATTTTTCACTGATACACTGCAATATTCGCAGTGCAACTAAAAATTTCGATGATCTACGAGCCTTATTATTTACTACAAAACAACGTTTTTCTGCGATTGGTGTGACCGAAACCTGGTTTGTTGACGACATGTCTTCTTCCATATGCTCACTACCAGGTTATGATATTATTACAAATAATAGATTAGATCGGTCCGAGGTGGTGTCGCCATGTATATGTCTCAAGAATATGAATATAAGCTACAACCAGAATTAAATCGTATGGAAAATTTCATTGAGACGGTATTTGTTGAAGTCATTGTGCCAAACAATAAAAACATTCTAATAGGAACAATGTATAGACCTCCAAATTCGAGCCAAGACGATTTCTCTCGTGTTTTCCATGAATTATTACTGCATCCATTAATGTTAAATAAAACGTGTTTCCTTTTAGGAGATTATAACATAAATTTATTGAACAACGCCACTGATACATTTGTCCAAAATTTTGTCGACACCCTCCTTACAGCCAGTTTTCTACCACTTATAACTAAGCCAACGAGGGTTACAGAAAACACTGCTACTCTTATTGATAATATTTTAACAAATGCTAATTTTTTTCCAAAATCAGGTATAATCTTGTCTGAAATCTCAGACCATTTCCCCATTTTTACTCAATTTCCAATTAAAAAAAATTCGCTGATGCATCCCAATGTCGAAGTTAAAAAACGTGATTTTTCTGAAGAAAATATTGATAGGTTTGGACAAATACTGAACTACTGACTGGTCAGTGATATATCAAATTGATAATGTTGATCAATCTTTAGACACTTTTATGGATCTTTTAAAAGATGCTTTTGATACTTGTTTTCCAGCTAGTAATAAAAAACGTAGTTACAAAAAGACTCCTAGGAATCCCTGGGTAACGCAAGCTCTTTTACGTTCAATAAATCGAAAAAACAATTTATATTTAAAGTATAAATTTAAGTTATTGGATAAAGATAAGATAAAATATACGGAATATAAGAACATATTGGTTACTACTTTGAGGAAAGCTAAACAAAAGTATTTTTGTAAGCAGTTTGAACTGTATAAAAATGACCTTAAAAATACTTGGAAGGTTATCAAAAGTGTTATACACGGGAAAAGCAAGACTTCCACAATTAAAAAGATTAAAGTTAATAATGAAGTTATTGATAATACCGAACTAATCTCGGAAAATTTTAATGATTATTTTTCAAATATTGGTCTCAACCTTGCCCAAAAAATACCAGACTCAAATAAGCATTTCACTGACTTCCTTGGAACCCCAAATTCACTTTCTATATATTTTACACCAATTTTTGAAAGTGAAATTATAAACATAATTAACGGATTGAAGAATAAGCGGAGTTCTGGACATGATGAAATAAGCAATTACCTCCTGAAAAAAATAACCCTTGATATTGTCCAACCTTTAGTTTATATTTTCAATCTATCGCTTACAACTGGGGTGGTGCCTCAATCGATGAAATTGGCAAAAGTTGTTCCTGTCTTCAAGAAAGGAGATCCTTTAGAGTTAGGAAACTACAGACCTATTTCCTTGCTGACATCCTTATCTAAAGTTCTTGAAAAAATTGTATATGCTCGTACTGTAAAATTCTTTTGTGCTAGTAATATTTTCTATCAGGCACAGTTTGGCTTCCGTGAAAAGCATAGTACAACACATGCCCTTTTGACTCTAATAAATAAGGTGGCTCGCTCTATTGACAATTTCGAACATACGGTGGGGTTTTCTTGGACTTCTCTAAGGCGTTTGATACGATAAATCACGAAATTCTTCTTTACAAACTTTCTAACTACGGAATCAGAGGATTACCCTTAGAGTGGTTCAAGAACTACCTCCACAATAGAAACCAATACGTTCTCATAGACGATGCACATTCTTCTATAAAGACCATTGAATGTGGCGTGCCTCAGGGTTCTATATTAGGTCCGTTACTTTTTATTGTTTATATTAATGATTTTTACTTGTCTTCAACAACCCTGTCTTTTCTTTTGTTTGCTGACGACTCTAACATTTTCTTTTCTCACAAAGACCCTGATATTTTACTGAGAACGGTTAACTCTCAATTACGAGAAGTTGCTGACTGGATCAAGGCAAATAAATTGTCATTGAATTTACAAAAAACCAATTATATGCTTTTTAGTAATATTATTGATAACTTAACAGGAAATATTGTACTTGATAATACTGTCATACAAAAAGTCTCTTCTACGAAGTTCCTGGGAATAATAGTAGATGATAAACTTTCATGGAAGCTGCAGGTTGATAATGTTTGTAAAATCATCTCTAGAAATATTGGTATTTTGAACAAGGTAAGATTGTTTTTTCCATCTCGTATACTGCTTAATTTATACTCAACTTTGGTACTTCCTTACTTAAATTATGGAATACTTGCGTGGGGCACCTGTGGAAATACTCAACTCAATAGAATTTTACTATTGCAAAAGAAAGCAATGCGAATCATTTGTCACACCAATTTTCGCGCTCATACTAATGAACTCTTTCACTCAAACAATGTTTTGAAGATTCATGACTTATTTTCCTATAACTTGGGTATATTTATGTATACACTAGAAAAAAATGAATTGCCACAAGTTCTCTCAAATATGTTTAACAAAAATACTGAATTTCATAGTTATCCCACGAGAATAGCAAAATGTTATCACCTACCAAAGCCAAGAACGGTATTTTCTAGCAGGATTTTCACTTTCACTGGCCCAAAATATTGGAATGCCCTTCCAGGCACATTAAAAGAAAAACCTCATTAAGTGGTTTCAAAAATGCCCTCAAGCACTTTTTGTTACAAACTAATCAGAATAAGTAGTTCCCTCTCCCTCTCTGTCTCTTTTTCTGTCTCTCTCTACCCCTTCTCTCTCTGACGGTCTTCTTTTCTCTTTCTGCATGTTTCCTTTTTCTGTTTTTTACTCTCTCATTCTTATTTTCTTCATTTATCATCATCATCTTGTCATTCTTCTAATGTTTCTGATTTGTTTTGTTCTGTTTAATTGTGTGTTTTTATTGTCTGTCATGTTTTTCTTTTCTTTCTCGTAATTTTTTTCATAATTAAGTTATAAATGTATAAAGTATAATTATTATTGTGCGAACCTACATCTAATAAGCTTTGCTTTCAAGTAGGTTCGTTTTTTTCATTTCCTGTAATTAAATCATTTTGCATTACAATGACTAAAAAAAACAATGTCAAAGATATTTCAATGCCCATTTCTGTTATATCATTACGTTTGTTATTGTCTGTTATTGTTTATATTATGTGAAAAGGAATGACAAAATAAATTCGCTCTGTATAGAGCTACTACTAAAAAAAAACCTAAAATAACAAGACTTTCTCCTGGTCTCAAGGCCTACCATGTGTCCTGATGTTAAAAATGTACCAAAGTCATGTTCATACAATGTGTCCTTAAATGTATACTATGCATATTTATAAAAGGCTAAAACTGACAAAAGTAATTGCTTACTGTCAGCATCTTCCGTCTGTTCTGTTGTTACACCATTCTGTCCATTCTCTACATGTCCGTTCATGATGACAGGAGGAACTAAGACATCCTTCAACTCTTGATTATCCTCTGCTAAATCTAAAGGACTCTTTCCTTCGGATTTACTGATCATTATAAAAATAAAAGACAGAAAATAGAACATTTAATCGTTTACGTTTAGCGAATTAATGAAAACAAAAAAGTAGAAACACAGTGTCAAGACTTGCTTTTCAATTTATAACAAATGTTAAAATGTTTTAATGCCTCCTGTGTAATAATATGATTTCTTTGTGTCATCAAGAACAAAATTTCATATGCATCTTCCCTAAACATTAGCAATCGCATGACCATTTCCTCATTATACAATCAAAACATTTTAATTTCTCCACTAATAATGTGATTGTTTTTCACATCTCTTCATAATGCTTCCATCATATTAAAACTGTCAATCAAACCTGGGAAAGTTAATGAAAGAGAAGTGCCTGTCTCTTTAACATCTTACACCAGTAAAGGAAAAATTTTGCGAAGTGCAAGAATTAAAACATTTTTGAACAATTATTTCAAGGAATGTAACCTTTGTGGATGTCAACCCTTGCCAAACTTCAGCTCTAGACATAAAAGTTTCTGGTTTCGAAGAAGGTGGATTACAGATACGGACATGAATCAAGGTAAACAAAAAATAGAGAATGGATATATCTGTTATGATAACCACAATTACTCACCCCCCTGTTGCTTTAGCATTGATGTCTGCACCCTGTGCTACCAATTCCTTGACAATGTCAACATCACCCCTTATGACAGCATCATGCAATGGTGTAGTCCCATCGGAATTGGTTGCATTTACATCTGGGTTGTGCTCTATATCAACACAAACAACATGTATCATTCTAAGCATTCATTCTTCACGTCACAGAGGCATAACAATTGTATTTCATGAACTTTTCAGGTCACATAACTGACTAAAATGAAATCTTGATTAAAAATGACATCCATGTAAAACCCTAAATAAAGTCTTGATGAAATTTTATTTCAATTTCTAGACAAGTTAATGAGTCATAACAACAAACAAATTTTTCACAGAATTTAATCTAATTTCAGATATCTATCAAATAAGGTTGATAAAAATTCATTTTTATTTCATTTAATAATTTACTATTATCGGTACATTGAAATCCTCTTATTATAATATTTCAGAATAGATTTTAGGCAATATTATTTCAGAATAAGATGTTACTATCATTATTCAGAATCCCTTTAATCACACATGATAAAGAGTTGGTCAGTGTATCATTTATTCCTTGGCAATACTACAATTGCCAGTCAATTCATACAAGGACATCTGGCAAGTGATCAGTAAACTATCACTCATAGTAACAGCATTTCACATGTTGTATTCATATTTGCTTACTTCACTCCTACAGTGGCATTCAAGGTTGCCAAGTACTAAGCCTCAGATATAATGCATTGAAAATGAAAATGGCTGTTCTTGAAACCAGGATTTAGGGAATCAAGATAGAGGACCTCTTACATTTGTGTCATATCAAAATTAAAAGAAAAAAAAAAAATTATTTGCAATTACAACTGATTAACGAATTGGCGACACTTGAATTCAGATTTACTTATCATAATAAAGAAGAAAAAAACAACTTTGCTACTGAAACTGATTAATGAACTAGCAACAATTCAAATATTTGAAACTGGCATTATTCTACCCTTACCTAATAGTATTTTGATGATATCTAATCCTGAGAAGCTAGCAGCCCAATGAAGAGCTGTATTTCCTCCTGTAGCTTCATCTTTATGGTTGATATCAAGACCACTGCCCAACAACTGCTTTACTTCCTCTGTCCTACAATATAAAAGAACAGACATATATTTGATATCAAGACCACTGCTCAACAACTACTTTACTTGCTCTGTCCTACAAGCTAAAAGGACAAACAGACAATGTATTTGATATCAAGACCACTGCTCAACAACTGCTTTACTTGTTCTGTCCTACAAGATAAAAGAACAGACATATATTTGATATCAAAACCACTGCTCAACAACTGCTTTACTTGCTCTGTCCTACAAGCTAAAAGGACAAACAGACAATGTATTTGATATCAAGACCACTGCTCAACAACTACTTCACTTACTCTGTCCTACAAGATAAAAGGACAGACAGACAATGTATTTGATATCAAAACCACTGCTCAACAACTGCTTTACTTGCTCTGTCCTACAAGCTAAAAGGACAAACAGACAGTGTATTTGATATCAAGACCACTGCTCAACAACTGCTTTACTTGCTCTGTCCTACAAGCTAAAAGGACAAACAGACAGTGTATTTGATATCAAGACCACTGCTCAACAACTGCTTTACTTGTTCTGTCCTACAAGATAAAAGAACAGACATATATTTGATATCAAAACCACTGCTCAACAACTGCTTTACTTGCTCTGTCCTACAAGATAATAGGACAGACAGACAGTGTATTTGATATCAAGACCACTGCCCAACAACTGCTTTACTTCCTCTGTCCTACAAGATAATAGGACAAACAGACAGTGTATTTGATATCAAGACCACTGCTCAACAACTACTTTACTTGCTCTGTCCTACAAGCTAAAAGGACAAACAGACAGTGTATTTGATATCAAGACCACTGCTCAACAACTGCTTTACTTGTTCTGTCCTACAAGATAAAAGAACAGACATATATTTGATATCAAAACCACTGCTCAACAACTGCTTTACTTGCTCTGTCCTACAAGATAATAGGACAGACAGACAGTGTATTTGATATCAAGACCACTGCCCAACAACTGCTTTACTTCCTCTGTCCTACAATATAAAAGAACAGACATATATTTGATATCAAGACCACTGCTCAACAACTACTTTACTTGCTCTGTCCTACAAGCTAAAAGGACAAACAGACAATGTATTTGATATCAAGACCACTGCTCAACAACTACTTCACTTACTCTGTCCTACAAGATAAAAGGACAGACAGACAATGTATTTGATATCAAAACCACTGCTCAACAACTGCTTTACTTGCTCTGTCCTACAAGCTAAAAGGACAAACAGACAATGTATTTGATACCACCTTTGCTCAACAACTGCTTTACTTCCTTTGTCCTACAAGATAAAAGGACAGACAAACAATGTATTTGATATCAAGACCACTGCTCCACAACTACTTTACTTGCTCTGTCCTACAAGATAATAGGACCAACAGACAATGTATTTGTTGCAGTGCTTTTTCAACTTAAAAAGTGCTAGAAAGTAACATTATGAGGAAAAGAGTGTCCTCAAAGTGGAACCTCAGTCACTGAAGTCAGAAGAATAATTCAAACAATTCAAAGGACAACAAATATTTTACAAAACCCGTAATATATTCATTAATTTAGTTAAAGGTCTTCTTGAATGACTAGAGTACCTTTAACAAGTGAAACGCTCTCGGCGGTCTCGCCTGCATTACGCAATTCAGCATTACGCAATTCGATATGATGAAAAATTGAGGTTGGGACATTATTTTTATAGGCAGGGTGGCCCATTTGCAGACCCCCGAAAATGAAATCCTCTGAATATAATAAGCATTTTGAAGTGAATATTGATTATGAATCATCAGAATAATTATTTACTGTATCATAAGAATACAATATAATGAGATTTAGTGTATGGGTAAGACTATAAATGTTTCAATGCTTGTCAGTAATTTACAAATAAAGTTATCTAATAAACTTTTTAAGAAAAGAGGATTTTTCAGCATTTTGTGTAAAAACAATTGGAAGGTAAAGCCCATCTACATCACATCACGTCTCATTAGCATAATGAGAACATTATTATGAGATATACTCCAATATATATTATCGAAACATCAATATTGTCACCTAGCTGTAACTGATCATGTACATACTAGGCCTGGGATCGAATACTAAAATTACTATTAGAATATTCATGGGAAAGTACTCGAATGATTCGAATATTTACTTTCATGAAATATGAACAAATAACAACAATTTATTTAATAATTCTCATATTAAATTTTGAGAACATAATCCAAGTCTACTGACCTAAAATGACCTTTGACCTTGACTTTGTGACCTGGAATTTGTGTCACATGATTTGTGATACTTGATAGCCCTTGGGTACAAGTTTCATGGAATTTGAACAAACACTTTTGAAATTATGCTAAAATTTCAAAATCTTGATGTTGATGCCACAACAAAGTCTAAGTTTCCAGACCTGAAATGACATTTGACCTTTACTTTGTCACCTAAAAGACTAATAACATGATTGGTGATACTTGATAACCCTTATGTTCAAGTTTCATGGAATAGGAATGTATACTTTCAAAATTATGATAACAATTAAAAAATCTTAGCCTGATGCCACAACATAGTTAAGTTTGTTGACCTGAAATGACCTTTGACCTTGACTTTGTGACCTGAAATTTACTCACATGATTGGGGATACTTGATAACCCTTTAGTCCAAGTTTCATTGAATAGGACCTTATACTTTCAAAATTATATTAACAATTCAAAAACTTAACCTTAGGTTAAGTTTTGATGTTTTGATGTTGACGCCGCCACCGCCGCCGCCGCCACCGGAAAAGCGGCGCCTATGTCTCGCTTTTTGCTACGTAGGCGAGACAAAAATGGTAATAGATTTTTTAATGTTTCATACTTATTTTTTACCATACTAGATGTATGTGCAACGTGAAAGTGGAATTCATGAACTTGGCAGATTAATATGCCAAGACAATGAAGTTTCATTCCAGGAACTTACACAATGGACTCTTATATGGGAAAAATACTGTACATGGCCTTGGAACTAGTGACACAAACAGTGCTTAACATTCAAAATCATAGCTGCATGATAATAGAGTATTCTTACATTGTTATTATGTTAGGTAAAGTACTATTCATGGTGCTCACAATACCATAACAGAATCAATATTGTCTGCTTTTGAGATCATTGTTCACGTACAGTATGCAAAACAGATATACATGTATGTATGTAAATTCTACACTGCGCAGTACGTACAGTTGTAAAGATTTGCACTGTACACTGTACATCACATGTACATACATGTATGTACATATTACACCTTGGTCCAGTTTATCCCAAAAGATAACTTTACATACATATATATATACAAACAAACCATGGTCTTCTGAAATTTAGGTGGAGAAAGGATATCGGTGTTGCGATACCATTGATCATAAAAAATTGGTTACATGACTTAGTGTGATAGGACCTGCTAAACTTAAATATTAAAAAAAAAATTATCTCCTCCAGTAATTTCAGGATCTTTTCTCAACTAATCTACATCTACATATATATATATATATATATATATATATATATGTATATATATATATATATATATCAATTTGGAGTTTCAGGAGGCTCTTCTAAATGTTAACACGATTAAAATTCATGCTGATCCTGACAATCAAGATAGTCCAAACAATCCAATCTGGGAATTTGAAGAGTGCCGATATTTATTTGCCTATATGTATTTTTAAAGTCACTGATGAAACTGCAAATATATCCATACTCCTGTAGGCAGCAACTGATTCATAGACTGTGGTAGAGGAAGGTAGTGGTTTATAGTTGTATGATGTTTTGAATACATGGTAGACATGTTATAAGCTAGGTATTACTATTGACAGTAGATAGTAGATCACAAGGTACTGACAAGGACTGTTTTACAACCTACATGAACATGAGGAAGCAGCGAATGATCTATTGCTCAGCAGAAAATAAGATTTCATCTCAGAATTAAACATGATGCAAAGAGTGATTGAAAACTGTTAGCACACAGATCCATCACATTAATATCAAACAGCTGAAACTGTAGGCTCATTTATTGATTGGGTAAATAATTAATCATCACCAGATGTCGCTTTGTTTGTACCACGTGTGATATGTTGAGATTCAAGAACTAATATCAGCACACAGGACAGATCCCTACAGTATGCCATAATACCTTTGTAAGGGTTGTTAAATTAAATATCAGTTCAAAATAGTTCAAAATAATATATTTGGTATAAAATATCCCACAAAGACGGTTTAAAATGTTAAATGAATGTCCAAAGTTTTAGAGACATGGTTTGGCCCTCTTTATATGCTGTGCTTTAATCGATACATGAAGAATAAAATTCACAAAACATGAAGGCACATTGTAAAAGGAGTATAGAAGTCAGTTAGATGTTTCTCAGCTAAACAAAAAATGTGTTTTTCCCAGGTTAATGGCAAACACTAAATATAATTTGATTTTATCTTGAAGAACATTTACTTGAACTTTTTTTTTTTAAAGTAAGGTTAGAAACTTAGAATGTTTAATAAGGAAACTTAATGTTGAACTTTTAATAGGACTTTCTATTTGTTTGTACTTACTTTGTACCATGAGTGATGGTAGATGTACTCATTAGATGTAGATATCATCGTAACTAAAGGAGTAAATACATGTATATAACCTTGCATCCATTCACATTTTCAATAACTTTTCATCAAGTACTTTCAAGTTTATAAGTAACTATCAAGGACAAATGACATGTTGGTATATGTTGATATCATTTATTTATTCAAGTAAACATAATATTTGAATACCTATAGAGTAAAAATAATATAAATAAATCCAACATGATTAGAGAAAAAGAACAAAAGAAAAAGAAGAATTTGACTAACAAGAAACATCAAGAAGTGTATTAAGAAGTGCATTGGAGGATGTACATGTATAGCCCACACATGTCGATCCCTAAATGTACACTGAATTTAGTCAACTTACATGTACTTGGTAATGTGAAGTTACGTATAGCAGTTAGGTACTTAGTACATTGTCAAAGACAATGGTTTAGATTCTTAGTTTTGAAACTTACTTTGACTGTGCAATGGACTGCAGTAGGACATCATGAAAGACCATTGTGAGTTGTTTGGAAGGTTTAGCGATGTCGTAAGCCGTCTGTTCTTGACCGTCTTTAATGGATGGATCTACGCCTGTTACTAACAAAGCTCTCACTACATCTGCATTACCAAGCTGTGAAAGAAATTAGAGTGATAACTATTAATGCAAATCACTTACTGTTTTAGAGTTAGACAAATGAGATGGACAATGAGATCTCATTATTAAATCGCTCTGACAAGAGGTGGAGCTGACAGCGTGCAATACAAACAGTAGATTTTAGGCTGGCAGCCAACTAAAACTGGTCAATTAAATGAAAATGGAACAATTTATAAAAAGAACAGAGGCCACACAATGATTTTTAGATTAATCTTATGTATATAGGCCTCATTCACTAAATGACAGTATACAAACTTTAAAAAGCTTGTAATATGCCAGCTCCAGACTCAAATCATATCCCCCACCCTCTCTCCTTCTCCTTTCAGCAACATAAATGCAATGTGTGCTTAACCGTAAGTGAAGGTACGTGTAAGGCAGTGATCCTCCTTTTTAAACTGATGATTGTTTTTTACATCAATACACAATTATGCAATGTATTGCACCTTTCATGTTCTCTGTACACTGTATGAGCACACAATATAGTACAATGGTAGGATGATATTTACCCTGCAGATTTACATGCACTATCCACGAAGAACGTTGATGCCATAAAATATGAGTTATGAGACGCCCTAATTATTTTCTTAAGCACATCACTTCAACATGTAAATGTTCACAATGACAAACCACTTGCTCAATTGGCCACTCCCTCTCATGATTACTTTGTACCAACGCCAGCCAACAAACTCCACTCAATTGACCCGTAAAAGCTATTTGCATGTTACCATTCAACATTTTTTTTAAAGAGGAAATAACATTGGCTGAATTGTGTGCGAATTGATCTCCGTTAAAAAAATAAAAAAAAAGAATAAATATTAAGAAGAGATATGGTGTACAATAGTGGAAAAGGTATTATCTTATTTTAAAGTTAGGGCTACAGTGTATAAAGATCTACCCATTTATTTGAGTTAAAAGAACCTTAAATCTCGACCCAAATTTATTCATGTTTAATTATTGATAAGACCTAAGCTACATGGTAGAATGCTACCAGTATAAAGATCTTATGTTATTCCTACTGGTCTTCAACTTAACCTTTTAAAATAAAAAGGGGGGTAGACTTCGACTATTAACATGTAGTGCTGGTACTACATATTATGATAGAAAGGCAACATGTGCCAGTACATCTCTGTGATAAGTCAAGCGCACAAGACTTTACAAGCTCATGATACCTTTTTTTTTTTTGCCCAAGGGGAATTTTTAGCAATTCAATGGCATATAACTTTGAGGAAATATGTCTCTTCTTCTAGGAGAGGAACTGGGTAATTTAATTTCAATGTAAAATCTTCTTCTACAAAATAAAAATGACTTAATTATAATCAGAAAAACCATTATTTGAAGAAGAAAAAAAGAGATGAAGAGAAATTCATTTTCTAAAATGCATACCAAAAAAAAGAGTAAATACAAAGAAAAAAGTTGGAGAGTTCTTGACATTCTAAGCATTCATTCATTATGAAAAAAGTGGGTTTGTATCATTTATCAGCTCATAAAAACAACATTTCCCCAAAAATTTGTTTATACATGTATTGACTTGATCCTGACATTCATAAAATGCATTTACTCCAATTTTACTGTATACCATGTAGTATATAACGGTAGTATGAGATATAAAAAAAAGTAATTTTTCCCCAAAATAATAATAATGATCCTGATATTCATACAATGAATGTATTATATTGTATACAATGTAGTATAACTTTAAAGGAAACTCACCAGTCAATTCAATCAAATGATTCCTTTAAGGTCCAAAATATACATATACAGATATATAGCCACAGTGTTGTCTCAGCCGAACACTGACAAATACTGTATACCTTTCAATAATTGAAATACTGTATAGAGAAAGGCATATACAGGTATATGACTTTACACAAGCCTGGATCAGAAGCAAATGAGGTTGTTGTCTGACTTCCAGGACAAGTAGTTTGCATTTTGGTTTAGAAGGGTATTGATGTGTGAATACAACAGGTTGAGCATACATGTACAGACTGAACCCACTATTTCACTCTCCTTGTTTTCACTTCAGCTTTTGTTTGGATAGCTATGAATAGAGATTAGCATGGAAGAGAGAGCATTTACATGTATACCAGTTTTACAAAAGACTTGGGTACAGGTAAGAGTTCTTGAGAACACCAAGGCTTCTTACAATAACTGTCTAAGGCACAAAAGTAACTTGCTAGGTATTTGTTCATGGGATCAGAATTTGGTCAATCTGCAAAGTGGAACCACTTTTTATAAATAATTGCCATACTGATCAGTTACAAAGCCAAACTGATTTTTTGTGTGTGGCTATTCTGGGTACCGGTAATGATGTGATCTTTTTGTTCGGTCTTGTCAGTCTAGGATCGGTCTCTCTGGTGTGACTGGGGTTTTTGCAGTTAAGCTTAAAGGGATAGTTGAGTTCTTGTTTAAGACCACAAATGCCTTCAAAGTGCATGGTTATTGCTCTTACCGGTATATTCTTATTTATGACATTTCTAGTGCCCTTTTAGAACCTAAAATTGCTATGAAGGTAATTGTAGACCCCAAAATGTGTGAATTTAGATTGAATACAACAAAAAGCCAATATTGGCATTGGCTGGAATAAAACGTATAAGGCGCTATCTCGTTTTTCAACGGCTGGTTCAAAAGTACCAAATATTTGTGGGGCACCACAAATATTAGAAATGGTTATATTTATGGATCTTTCAGCCATCTCTGAACCGATTTTGATCAAACAGATATTTTGTCATTTAAATTGTATATTCTTTCAAATTTAACACTCAGTTTTTCATTATCTCACCAAAAAAATTACTTTGTGTAGCGCCCTCTGCAACAAAACTCAACTACATCATCATACATGTAGTAACCTCCAGGATCCATTCAGATTCATGAATGACAAGGAATCTTGTATTACAAAGTAAGTAGTAACGCATGCAGTAAGCATGTGATTTATACTCTGCACAGTGCTTACAATACAATCTGATCATTATGTACCCATTCTCTGTCTCAACTCCACCCATTTATTCAGTTTCCATTAAAAAAAATGAATATAACAATACATAGACGGTCATTTTTGTACAAAAGGATGTTAAGAACATCCAATTTGCATTTAGCTATACTATTCCCACAATCAAATTGAATTACTGTAAGTGTGAATAGCTTTTAAATGTGAATAGGTTGTTTAAAAAAATGTCTTATTTGTCTAAACGAGAGTTAGACTCTTGTACAACACTCTTAACAAGTAACTATTGGCATAATTCCCACAGCTTTCATTGTATGTATTGTCTGTCATGTCTGCGCCTCCATATTTTAGAAGGCCAATGCAGGTCAAAGAATGCTTCATATAGCCTCTTATGTACATTTACAAAGGCTTGTCATTATGATTTTTTTTTTAAATTGATGAATACCTTAGCAGCTAGATGCAGCATATTTCCATGGTCTGGGGTGACAGAATTCAAAGCATCCAATAGTTTGGTATCCATCTTAGGGCTATGAAGACCTATTTAAATAAATGCAATGAAATTAGGAAGAATAAAATATGACTTAGAAATCACAATCATAAAATTGGCAATGGTTGTGAATAAGAATAACAGTGGTCATTTGTATGATAATTTGTAATAATCTTCATTTTCACAGTTTTAAGAGTACTATTAAAGGAATAACGAGAATATAGAAAATAATGTAAGTGGCTGTACTAATAATACATACAGAGCACACAACGTTAACTAAAGAATTTCAATCAAAAGGGCAGAGAGTGATTATGTTTACAATGTTTAATAATCAATAATTCCTCTCTTATCCTCATGCAAATTGTTCAGTTAGTGAAAGCTAATCAGACTCTTTACTTAACACAGATCTCAATAATTCACTGATCACAACAGAATTCTTACTACATGTATATAAGAAATGTTATCCCTGCCATTATTTTACTACCGGTAAGCTAATTGCTGATAGAACAGTGAATACATACCACCACTCACACACTGTAGCTAGAGAGACTGATCTAAACTACAATCAGAATCAGCAAACAGTGTATACATGTAAGTAGTGGGAGTCTATTCAATGGTACAGTCAGTGAACAAAATGAAAGGACAATGACACGTGGCTAGTTGGCTACCACATATAACAAGTGGGCAGGGTTGGAAATCAGTACGGTGTATTACTACTACCGGTACCTAAACTCCAAAAAACTCCAAAAGACAGCCCAAGATAACTCAGGCTGGAGTCAATGGAAAAAACACTGTGCACTTAAATAAAATCATATTAAACTGTTAAAAATAAAACTATCAGTCATTATATTAAAACAAACAAAAAAAAACAAGATAAATGCGACTGCGTTACTAATATGCCTCTATACATGTATATGCAATGTTCATGCAATCAATGATCATGTGACCCTTAGGATCTGACCTCATAAACACAAACTCTTTTCATTTCATCTTTTCATGCTCATACATGTACATACCGGTACATGTACTTGAGCCAAGTTAGGTCAACATT
Source organism: Mesocentrotus franciscanus (assembly GCA_037976565.1). Lineage (NCBI taxonomy): Eukaryota > Metazoa > Echinodermata > Echinoidea > Camarodonta > Strongylocentrotidae > Mesocentrotus > Mesocentrotus franciscanus. Next base: position 1,571,825 of record CP137669.1, on the reverse strand, counting down.
TACTAAGTTATCACAGAATAGGATATTTTCTGGAAATTTTAACCCTTTAATGACCCTGTGATCTTTCACCATTGACCTCTAATAATTATGTACATCCAAAATCAAATCAGTTCATCTTTACATGCTCTTTCATACTTCATATAATTTTGTTTTGAATTGCTTCAATGCACGGTAATGAGTTGATTATTTTACTGCTATCTTTTAACACTTGTATGACCATTGAACTTTGACCTTTGCACTTCAACAACCAAATTCTAATTAGTTCATCCTCGCCTGCTCATACGTTCTTGATCCAAATTTAGTTGAGTTAGAAGAGGAAAAAGTTAATTAGTATATTTTAGATTACCGGTACTTTTATATAGTCTAGGGCCCGTTGCACAAAACTTACCATTGATGGTAACTTTGCCACCAATGGTAACTACCATGGAAACCTTGATTTTGATTGGCTGTTGAGCCCTGTTGCCGTGGTATTTGCCATTGACGGCAAAGTTACCATCAATGGTATTGTTTTATGCAACGGGGCCCTGATCTAAATTGTCCATTTGTATTCCTGTACATGTACCATAACACACTTCATCCATGCTTTTCAATCATGGTAACAAAACAATGTCTGGTATCTTTAAACACTTGTGACCTTTGACATCTTCCACCCAACATCTAATCAATTCATTCTTGCATTCTTGCATGCTCATACATGCTTGATTCGAATTTGGTCGAGTAAGAAGGAAAAAAAAAGGTAATTAGTATATTTTAGATTACTTTTACATCTGTGTATGTTTTAATAAAAAACAACAATAACAATCAAAAAGTGAATCAATACTTAAGCCTGGAGAGGAGAAGAAATGCTGCAAGCCTCCACCTCATGTACAAGATCCAACACAACATGGTACTGTAGCCATCAATGCACACCATTACACAGCACCCATGATTGCCAGCAACACACGACAGTATCACCCAAAGAAGTTGCTGGCTATCCCATCCCGCACCAAACTCTACCGGAAATTGGACAGTAACTGCGTGGAATGCACTTTCGAAAATCACCCTTGATGCTACTTCATTTGAGGCCTTCAAGGGAGTGCTTCCACCCAGCATCTAGACTAAGGAACTAGATTTTTACTTGCACAACCTTATAAGTGCACCAACAAGCATGCACTGCAAATGAGCACCTAAGTTGATTCCTCAGCACTACATCCTCACTTACATGTATGGATCCTGCTGAGTATCGTCATAGAAGAAGTAAATAATGTATTCTACCCCATTAGCACAGCACACATACACAAAGCATAATGAACATTTGTAATTTTGTATTCAACTTAAACAACCAGATGCAGTACAAGTACGGTACAGAGAAACAGAAAGAAGGTTGAAGAAATACCAGGGGCCCGTTTCTTGAAACATAACTTTATCCGCCAACTACGGAGATGTCTCTGATCTTCCTAAACCGTTTCATGAAGAGCTTACTAGCTAGACATCTCGTGAAATCGATACTATCAGCGAGAAGAGGAGCCAAGACATAGCCTTAGTCGCAATTCCACCGGATTTAAAAAAAAAAGTAATTTTAGGAAAACTGCAATTATTTAACTAAATTAGGACTAAAAAGATTGAAAATGGCACCAGGGAATAAGAGATGCAATATACTTCGAAAATGGAGTAGATTATACCATAGAATTTCTTGTAAATTATAATTGTGAGTATTTCATTTCATAACCGGTGAATCAGCTTTGTTTTTTAAATGGGTACCCCCGGATATTTTCATTTGATAGTTTATAAAAATACACCCTTATATTATTCTTAGTAAAAATACGATGTTATGAAAGTTTTGTCCAATGTTTTAGGCGTCGGCACAATATTGAAATGACAAAACTTCAACATTCCAAACGTTAAAACACATGTTTTAAACTATTCAGTTTACACATTTGAAGATAGAATTTATCTCGTAATAAATATGGGTCTGAAAACTAGAGAATACACTTCTGACTATGGCTTGCCTGCGGTGGCAGATTACCAATCCCTTCGAGGATTTTACAATGTGGAAATAAAGGCGTATAAAAGCCTTAGATATAAACATGGCATATTTTCATAAGACTTTCAAATATAAAAAATGATAACTCCCTGTTTAAGTGAATGTGTAGAAAGATCATACATGTAGCTGGAGGATTTCTTGTCCTTTTTGCCAGCCATAGTCTACCCAATAAATGACATGTGATGGCGCTGCCCATCGACTAAAAAGTTATGAGAGAGATATGACGGTGTCGGAGGCGTCATAACTACTTAGTCAGGATGTTGTCCTTGATGTTAGCAAAGAGGGCTACGTGAAACACGGAGCGGACAAGTACATGTAGCTGACTAACGGTGATTTAGTGAAGAAGTTAGACTTATGACGGTTTCGAGAAACGGGCCCCTGGGGGATATCATCGCTAGTCATTTGGAACGCTATTCACTTTGTGTTACTTCCTATACGTGAAGTACCGCTTGTACGTGAAGTACTTCTTATTGTACTGAGAGAGGCGGGAAGATTCGCCGGCAATTCGCTCGAAGATGTCGTTGACGAAGCTGTTCATGATGATCATGGCCCGACTGGAGATGCCGGTATCAGGCTATTCATAAAACGTAAAGGGGGTCACTACCGTATTCATAAAGGCATAAGGACCGTTATTCATAAGGACCATGTGAGATGAGGGTCGCTATTCATAATTCACATTGAGGGTCATTAGTCATTACTCATATTAGGACCGCTATTCATAATACCAAATCTGGGTCGCTATTCATAAACATGAAGAAGGAGCGCTATTCATAATTTATATTGGGGGTCACTACTCATAAGGACGTCCGCTATTCATAATACGGGAAGAATGAAATTTCTATTCTATAAATTTTATTATAAACGACTGATGTGGTAGACTAGTTAACGAACCCGTTTGTGATTGTTAAATTGAAAATTTCAGGACAAGACTTCAAGACTCACCTCAAGACTGACAAGACTCTTGTCAAGACTAGTCTAGACTAAGTAAGTTAGTAAGTAACTAAAAGTAAAAAGTAAAAGTACAGTTGTAAAAGAGATTCTTCAGCACAATTTACAAAATACAACTAATAATAATATATGATTAATCGATGCAAAACATAAATAAAAAAACCACCTCTCGTTCAATCTCAACTCAAATCTTAATTTAATTTAAGTTTAAAAAAGACTTTTAATATAATAACAATATAGTCTACCAACACGTCGAGTAAGGAAGCGCCCACCGGTCGGCTCAAAACCCTCCCGCCTGCTTTCGGCAAATAACGCCGGTCCTTCACCGCTCACCTGTCGATTTGGGCTTTACAGAATGGGCATCAATTGCAAGACGAATCACATCCGTTCTTCCACTTTCAACTGCTATTTTTACTTGTTGAATGGTTTCTTCCATACGTACACGAATTTTTCAGAATTAATGAAAGATTTGAATCGAAATTCAAATAGTATTTTGCTGTTTTGGCATCAAAGTTCAACCAGGATGGACTAAGATCCACGGCCACGTACTGATAACACTTAGTCTACTCTCGAAGCTTCAATAATTAATTGTTGACAGAACAACGTGGTAATATTGGTTTTAACAAAAGTACAGGCATTTATAAACGATTTTGATTCATTTATGAATATACTTAAAGATCTTTAGATATATTGTATTAATCTGTTGAGTGAATACATTGTGAACATTCATAGCTTCCCATAAAAACAAAGTATTTTTTACAAGACTAACCACGGCCTACCGTAGTTTCTTCGGCTCCACGAAGTTCTGAGAAGATATAAACGTTATCTCACAAGAAAACACAAAATTTAATGAAAAGAGGTTAGAAAAATGTATTATTACTTTATGTGTTAGGAGTGTATTTTCGGCGTTCAGTCAAATTTGACTTTTTTACGCCCTATATTATCTCCCCCCTTCCAATTTGTTTTCTTACAGCAAACTGAATTGTTCGAATACCACTTCGAGTTTTCTCTGTATATGCCCAGATGCTTGTCAGATTGTGTTATATCCTTGTATGCAGATGATACGTGCTTATTCTTTTCTAATAGCAACCCTGATATTGTTGTAAATAAATTGAATAACGATTTAGTAAAAATCTCATCATGGTTAAGAAGTATAATAAACTGACTGTCAACATAAATAAGTGTGAATTATTTTATGTTGCTTGGATGATTGGATCAGCCCAGCGTTTAAAAAGATGGATTTTTGTTGTTGAAACTCACCCTATTTGTATTAATTAAAAATTATAAAACGAGTTCACTCATGTAAATATCTTGGTGTCATTATTGATGAAAACTTAGATTGGAATGATCATGTTGCATATATTCATAAGAAAATGCTCAAGTCACTTTATCTCTTGAAAAGAATGAGGAATTTCATTGATAATGATAATCGAACAGCTCTAATGTTTTATAAATCAATTGTACAGCCACATATATTTTGATTATTATAATGTTGTTTGGGGCAACACCGTAAGACAAATCGCCATAAGTTACAAACATTACAAAATCGCTTTTTGAGAGTAGCCGCTTCAAGTTGTACCCAACTCAGGACTCTATATGAACAAACTAAGTTAGATAATTTGGAACTCCGTAGAATCAAACCCGGGATCAAACAGTTAGTTCATACTGTTTATCGAGCTATACATAGAAATTGTCCTATTTATATTTATAAGTAATATTTTAAAGAATGACGTGTGTCAAGACATGAAACAAGAACTGGTGAACAGCTTATGATAAATAGACCCAAAACAAATTACGGCAAAAGGCAAATTACATTTAGAGGAGGAAGATTATAGAATAGTCTTTCTGATGATATTAAATTGAGTTCATCAATTCGGAACTATTTAAAAAAAGATTAAACACAATTCAGAATGATACTTTGTTGAATGTGATGCATTTTAAAGACAATTTGTATACGGGTAGGGCCCTGCTATGTATAATTTTCTAGATGGGAGGGTGGGGTGTGAATATACTTTTGATTTAATCACATTTCATTGAATTTGTATGTGCAATGTATTGTTATTTATTTATGTTTATTTGATTTATTGTCTTGTTTCTTTTGTAAAAACATGCTATGTATTTTAATTGGACCCCTATGAAAAACAGCTGTGCTGACTAGGGTGTTCCGCCCATATGTGGAAATAAATAAATTAAAAAAATAAAAATAAAAATAATACTTCGTCTGCACCACACGGCGTACATAAACAGATGAATTACTGTACTAGTATCACACATAGGTCTATCTCTCCGTTTTTCTCCCTCCGCTTTTCAGAGATCAGCGAGTTTTCTCGCAGTGTGTGGTAGGCTAGCTGTATCATGCACACACATTCCTTGAGTAATATCTCTCCGTAAACTGAGCTCTTTACACATAGTACCAGTATAGTAGGCAGTACGCACATGGAATAAAATGGAGCAAGGCACGCAATCACAACCGACAAGAAGGAAGAGGGCCGGGGTCGCAAAAAACAGAAAGAAGGCATGGAGAAAGCACTCAAATATTCAAGATGTTGAAGACTTTATGGATGATCAACGGATGCAACTTCGAACTGGGTAAAAACTTATATCGTAGATTGCTGTTAATATAACTGCACGGGCGTTAATGCATATCAGTCCCACACGTGTAGAAATGTGTCAGGTTTTGTTTACAATTACAGTGTGTCACTAATAATCCAAAAAGATTCCAATCAATGTACAATTTAGTTAAGATTCAGGGTTATTTAAAATAAAAGTGTACATATATAAGTACAATATATTATCTAGACTGGCGCTAGTGAAGTTTTATACAAGGTACCTAGATCTAAATGTGATTCCGTCATCGCCATCGCCAGGCATCGGGCGTCGTGTGTCATAAGTTTTTTGACCACACATGACATACTGACAAGGCACTGACTTAGCAGCTTTACTACTACTATACTGGCTGTGTATTAAGACGGGCAACATTGTACTGCAGTACATTCATGCAATATTTTGTAAAACCTGCTGCAGTACTAAACTTTTATCATACATAGATCTATTTTATTAACCACTCAATATTGATGACAAATAACAAACAAAAATTTACCAGTTTCAATTTTACTTGAGTTTCCTGTAATTTAGCAAGACTTATGCCGATTGGGTCCATCATTCTCAACTCTGTACCTCCATTTTCCATAACTCCAGGGAGCTCCGTTGGAGCTCCAGAGCTCGTACAGGAAAACGATTCAAACAGCGGATTGGGTCACATTTTTCAAAATGTGAAGAGGTAGTAATTACAATTTTGACTTAGAATGTTTTTCGACTCGTCTGGGCATCGTCCCAACCACTTGAAAGTTGAAATTATAATTTGAAGAAGTCTTCGGTGGGAAAAAGGTGATTCTTCGTCCTAACCCGACGATTCATCCATGTTGTATCGTCGATTCAAACAGTGCTCTCTGTGTAGCTGGCAAAAGCAGGTCGGCACTTCGTGCGCCGTCATTGTAACATACCTAAACAAATGCTCTGCAAAAGTGACAATTGCTCCGCCGATATTTGCTCCTACGACACTTGCTCCAACGACAGTTGCTCTGCCAACAATTGCTCCACCGATAATTGCTCCGCATGAAGCGATAAATGCTCCGGTGACAAATGCTCCTCGAACGACACTTGCTCCGCCGACATTTGCCCCAACAACATTTGCTCTGCCCAAAAAGTGCCCCGTAAAATACAAATGCTACTACGACAATAATTGCTCCTCCCCAAAAGTACCCCGTTGAAGACAAATGCTCTGCCGCCGTATCAGGAGTGTCCCGTAAAAGACAATCGGAGCAATTGTCGGAGGAGCAAGTGTCGCTCGGGGAGCATTTGTCACCAGAGCATTTATAGTTTTATGCTGAGCAATTGTCGGTGTAGCAATTGTCGGCAGAGCAAGTGTCGTAGGAGCAAATATCGGCGGAGCAATTGTCGTCGGAGCAACTGTCGACAAAGCAATTGCAGGAGGAGTAACTGTTGGAGAAGCATTTGATGTCGGAGAAAATGTCACGGAGCAATTATCGCGTTTTGAGGAGTAAATGTCGGCGGAGCAATCGTTGGCGGAGCATGTGTCATGGATTCGTCATGACCATCGATTGCGTAACTTAAAGGCCGTGTAGCTTGCAAATACTGGTTAACGCCATCTACGTCTTCTTTTGGACAACTGCACGTAAACAAATGGACTTGATTCAGATCTGACTTGATTAATGGTAGTCAGCGACTTAATCTCTACATGGTCAGCGTTCGCAAAACAGACCAAAGTTCTCAGCACACTTCAGTTTCGTTAATGTTGCGTCGCGTCGTCCGTAGTCGTATTATACCCGATTGGCCTCGAGTCAGGCCACGGGAAAGACGCGTAGTCTCGTCAGTCTACACTCCCTTTAAAGGCATCGTTTAACAATTTCAAATCTGAGATGCATGGCCCTACGTGTTATCAGCGTCTGTGATATGGTGTAATATCGAAGCCCTAAAAAAATTGCGCTTCAAAATGATCATGAAGTGCCTCAAAAAAGTAAAAATCTTTTAGTGACTGGTTTTACCATACTCATTTTCCCCAAAATACTATAGTGTTATAAAAACCGTTTTAAAATATTTTTTTTTTTTAATTTCCAATTCCAATCACAAATATCTTGATAATCAGAAAAGTGATCGGCTTGTAAACGTCATGGGATTCCTGATGGACCTAAAGGTGTATAATTATGATTGCAGCATGAGCTAAATCCAGCAATTTGTTTAGAATCTGAGACAAAGATACCCAACCCCTTTAAAATAGAAATAAGCCAAGGCAAAGTTGGGGGAAGGAAACGCTATCTTACCTCGTACGTGAGTCCTGTTTACGTAAACTGACGTGATTTATATTACATAAACATTAAAGACTGATGATTAATTGCGGTGTACGGAAATTGCTGATTTTGCCCTGCCCATTTGAATTTATCAAATTAGTGATTATTTTCATGATTAAAAAAAAAAATTATTCTTATGTTAATGCATTTTCAGTTTTTCTTTCACATGATATTCTAACTGTTTTTTGGGTCTCTTTTCTGTTCTTTTTCTAGTGGTCTGATATCAGAGAAACCTAATGAAAGTTTGTTCTTTGTTGATAATAAACAACCATCACAAGATGAAGGTGAGTGTATTTAATTCATTTCACTTCATTTCAAGGTCTCCATGATGTGAAAGTTCATCATTTGAAAATTAGGTTTGATATTTGATGATGTGTAGTTACCAAATTATTATTCTTATTATATTTATATATATTTTTTTAAAACTCTAGAGTGGTTAGAGTGGTTATGCTAGCCTAATAATATACTCTCAGTCTTACAAACTAATATTGCCCCTTTTCTAATTTACATGCAGTAAAGTATATTTTTAATATACATGTAGTTGTAAATTCAACTTGTTATTATTTGTTATAAGTATTTTTTTTGTTTAAACTATGTGAAAAATGTATTGCTTGTGTAAATCAATCAGGATCCTTTCCAATTGATACAGTGCATTACATTGTGGTGTATTTGTTATCCTAGCTTTAGCTTACCAGATGAATTCTGCATTCCATTTCAAAGTAAACTAGCTGGAGGGAGAGTGAGAGAAAGATCGACTTAGAAAGTATGATTGAACTCTTCAACCTCCCTGTCATCGGTTACACATTTCCAACCTCAAATCAGATTAATATAGATTTAACCATGAGACATGTATAGACCTGTAGTCATCACTTTTCATTGTAGACCTCCTGACAAGACTAAAGTTTATTGTTTTCATAAAGAGGAAATGTTTGTAATGCTTTCACGGATGACTAATAGTATTTGTCTTTAAATTTTTCTCTAAGGTGAGTCTAAGAAGAATCTTGAGAAGCCTCTTAAGATCGATAGGAAGTTGATGCCAGACCCTAGGATACCAGTGGCTAGAATGTAAGTATGAAGACATCTCATTCAGGACAATTTCATTGAGTTTTTCCTTACTACAATAAGATCGTAATCATTCAACTATTATAATTGTGTTTATAAGTTTATATCATTTATATTATATCTGATTTTTTCATCATTGTATACGAAATATATTTTCTGTTAATTCATGCATATTTAAATCTTTAGATTAATCATGTAATATATTGTATAATTGATTGTTGTAAAGCGCATAGAGAATTCTTTATTATGCGCTATATAAAAATGACTTTATTATTATTATTATTATTATTTATAGAGACATATATCTTGAATACAAGCAATACAAAGTGGATTTCTCAATGGTATCATAACCTCCAACTCAATGCCTTTTTAATAATATGCTATAAAAGATAATGTAAAATTGTAAACTAATTTAAATTTCATTTAGTATATAACAATGGCTGTTTGAATGTAATTATCATGTTTGTTTTAAAGCATTGAGTAATACTTTTATTCTTGACTCTAATGAAGACCATATGCCAAGATGAATTATATCTTTGTTCAACACTATTCTACATCATAGATCAAGGACACCCAGGTCTTTAGAGAGACCGAAGCGTAAGAGTAAGTTTGTACAAAGACTAGAAGAAGAGGGTAAATGGGGGCCATCATCAACAGTCAAGAGAAGAAAACTGACAGCTGCTTTGAGAGACAGTGATAAAGCAGAGAAAGACAAAGATGATGATCAGAAGAGGAGAGAATGTGGTAGAGCAGTATATGATCTCTGGGGAGATCCAGGTATGTTCTTATTGCTTGATTCAGTGAGATTTGATGCCAGTTAGGAATTTGAGTTCACAAGGCAATGTTACCGTAAATCTCCGTGTATAAGGCGCACCTGTGTATAAGGTGCACCCCTTTTTTTGTGATTTAAAAAAAAAAAAAAAAAAAAAAAAAAAAAAAAAAAAAGATTCGTCTCTTATTTCAGCGTGCAGTCCCGTTCGGGAACCCAAGGCAAGATGCAGGGAATTGGGAAGGACTTCTATTTATTACGACTTTACAGTCAAAAAGTCAAATTAAAAAAGATTGTAACAATGTTGTTTTTAAAACTAAAGATGACAGAAAAATGTTCCTCCCGAGTCCAAACCGAAATTTGGACAGGCTAGATTTCAGTGGTGAGTCGATATCCCCGTGTAAGTGAGCTGCAGTATACAGGTGAGTGAGCTGGAGACACGGAGAGCTTCGCCGGCAAAGTGCCTTGTGAAGGGGCATAATTTATCGAGACTGAAAAAACAAAAAAACTCTCTTCCCTTCAAATTAGGAACGTAGTTTAACTTCAAATAGTAGATCCTATTCTTTATTTGCATTATGTGATTCATGTTGAGACACAGATTTTCGGAAACCACTAAAAAGTAGCATTTTGAGGACTCAAAATATCCTGTACCTGTGTATTAGGCGCACCCCCGACTTTTGATTTTTCCCGACGGAAAAAAAGTGTGCCTTATACACGGAGATTTACGGTACATATTCCAAATTCTACTGACGAATAAATAATGATTATAATAGGAATAATAATTGTTAATGTTACTTATATATGATATGTGCACTACATTTACTCATGTTTAAAAGCACAAAATATACATCTTATCCTGATTTGTTCACTTCCAAACGGTCTCGGAGACCTGTAAGTTCACTGATATGTAGCAGTTTAAATAGAACTCAGATGTATTATTTCAACTGATATCAGGAAACAAGAGATTGATTTCTCTCTTAATTACACAGAAGGGACTGTTGCTAAGTTTCAACTCCTATAGTAAGCATTGTACAGTACTTATTTCTTTGTTTAAATTTTGATAATGCAGAACGTTGTGTGAATGAGATTACAGTTATTACTTGGCTATTTGTGTTTGATTCCAGTACCTGCTAAGAAGAAGACTGAAGGAACACCGAATGAACACTATCTCAGGGTCACTAAGAAGACAAGGAAAAAGGTTGGTTTTACCTACTGAAAAATGTTACCATTCTTCTTGTTGTCCTTCCCGCAGTTTCTGTGTTTAAAGATACCACCATATTGATTACCATTCATTCTTAATATCATTTGTTCATCTGTCCATCTGTCCACTCATCTATCATTTCAGTCTCTTCTCTGTCAATGCTTGTCATTTGTCTGTCGGTTATTTAATTTTTCTATTATTTATATAGTATCCATCCCTGTATCTATTCAATGAATTCTTCCATCCATCCAACCATTCATTAATCAACTCACTCATACATCCATTTATCCACTCATCCATCCATATACTTATCTATCCATACATTCATGCTTCAGTCCATCCACACATCCATCCATCTACTCATTCATCCATCCACTCATCCATCCATCTACTCATCCATTTATCCACTCATCCATCCATCTACTCATCCATTTATCTGCTCATCCATCCATCTACTTATATATCCATACATTCATGCTTCAGTCCATCCACTCATCCATCCATCTACTCATCTATCCATACATTCATGCTTCAGTCCATCCACTCATCCATCCATCTACTTATATATCCATACATTCATCTACTCATCCATTTATCCACTCATCTATCCACCCATCTACTCATCCATTTATCCACTCATCTATCCACCCATCTACTCATCCATTTATCCACTCATCCATTTATCCACTCATCCATGTATCCACTCATCCATCCATCTACTCATCTATCCATACATTCATGCTTCAGTCCATCCACTCATTCATCCATCCATTTATCCACTCATCCATCCATCTACTCATCCATTTATCCATGAGTATGGTAAAACCGGTCACTCAAAGATTTTTACATTTTTGAGGCACTTCATGATCATTTTGAAGCACAATACTCATCTATCCATACATATATGCTTCAGTCCATCCACTCATTCATCCAATCTTCCAGATGTTTCTCTATCTACTTTGCTCACCCACAAAGTCATCTAGTTTATCTATTTACTCATACAGTTTTAAAATCATATTATTATTGTATTTCTGAATGAAAGATGTACCTTTCTACCTTTTCTGTGTACCAGTACTTAGCAATATTGTGCCAAACTTATTCTGCATTGTTCATGATTATGTCAGCTATATAATAAACAAATTGAAGATTGACATAAGTTGATACAAACATTGCATCATCATTCATCATTTTGATTCTGTGAATTGATATTAAAACTAGCCCACTTCATATTGGTAACATCTATAGTCTGGTTATATTTTATTTTATTTTAATAATGTTTTGTTTTTGATACATCAGGTGCCAAAGACATACTACAATAAGACTTCATGTTTCAATGCAGTAGAAGTTGTGTCAGGAGGAGCATCCTATAACCCAACCTTTGAAGATCATCAGGTATGTTTCTCTCTTCTTCCAATCCTCTCTTTCATTATAAGCTTATATTTATCCTATTTGTCTCGTGCCCATAACCCAACTTTTGAAGTACATTGATCTCTTGAATGTTTCCTTTACTGGATGCATATTATCACACAAGGAAATGCTTGATGATTGTATCCAGTCTGTGTAAATATCCCATTTGTATGCTGAGGTGAATGTGGCTTCTTCTAGTGTATTATTTGGGTTATACATCCAATTTATGTAGTTTATACCCTTATTGTAGGTAGCATGAATTAGGCCATGCCATTGACATTGCTGTTTGGTAAGCTGTTTTATGTTTTCATCATGAATAAAATGTAAAATTTCCCTCATGTCTCACAATGTCATGTCAGTGCTTACCGCAGGGCGTAAATGCATTAAAGATTTATTAAAATGTTCAGCTATTTATTTTTCAATCAATACTCTCTTATTTGGAAGCAAGGACGGTCATTTTGATAGGGAAGCTAGGTTTTGTTTCATAAAACATGTTATCAATTACAAGTTTTGATATGTTAGCAAATGGAGTCGATGTGATGGGCTGTATTAAAGCCTTATTTATTTTAGAGTATACACTCATACTTTTTATCAAGTTTTATGAATCAGGGATCTGCTTTTGTTTAATGATGGTTGTACATTTCCACAGTCAATCACTTCAAGTATAGGTAAGTGGAAGATATTTCCTTTCAACTTTTATATCTTAATTTCTCTAGGAACTGATCCAGAAAGCAGTTCAAGTCGAGTTGGATATGGACAAGAAAGAAGAGAAACTGAACCGATGGCATCGGTTTGCTAAAGTTAGCAGAGCAGAGATGGAGGTAATTCTATTTACAGAACTTGCAAGTCTTAATGATAATAATGTCATCAATAATCTAGATTTATATACATAGTGCTACCATACACACAATAAGCAGTTTACAGGTATATTATAGAAATAAAAGATAATTGTCGTTGGAATTGTAATAATCTAATTAATAATAACTCTTGTGACCATATTGTAAACAAAAATGAGACGATATTCTTTTCCTTTTTGGCATTAAACAAACTTGTCTCAAGTACCGTAAAGCACGCATAAGATATGAAGCCTTGAAGTTAGGATTTGAATGTGATGAAATCAATCATGAAAGTCACTAAAGCTGTGTTGGATTGGAAGCTAAACATGTCGTTATCATGAAATAGTGTGTGATCATAATCCCAATGATCCTTGTATATATGTATAAGTCGTAAGTGCATTACGGTAGTATTTTACCCTTATAAAGTGATACATTCATTCTTTTAACATTTTGTTGTGTGATACCCTGAGCTTTAGTCTATTATTACTTCTTTCTTACTTTGTCATGACAGAGAAACAGTATGAAAGAAATGACTGAAGGATTGTTTGAAGAAGGACATAATCCAGATGAAGAAGAAAAAGAAGATGGAGATGATGATGTGTTGCCTAGTGCTCCTGTTGTTGCAGAGAGGAGGAAAACAAGAAAACAGAGAAACAAAGAAAGGCAAACCAGGCAACAGGTAACATTATTATTTAATAAGTATACCATTTTATTGTTTATATTGTATAATATAGAGGAATTCTTCTTACACTGTTCATACAATGGTCTTAACTATGAGTTTATTTATTTATGAGATGGTTTTATTTTGTGAAAGTTTGATCAAGACGAATTGAGTGAGGCCAGGTCATCCAGGATCCTATTCTGAACTGATAATATGTACAGTGAAACCTGTATGGTCTTTGTAGGCAGGCGGTCTTTTATACAGGTTCCTGTGGCATGCATTTCATGGGATAAATGTTGAAGGAAAACACAAAAATAGGAGACTTTGTAGACAGGTGGACTTTGTAGGTAAGACTAGATTATAGGTAAGGTATGACTATATTATAGGTAAGGTATGACTATATTATAGGTAAGGTATGATTATATTATAGGTAAGGTATGACTATATTATAGGTAAGGTATGACTATATTATAGGTAAGGTATTAGGAGAAATTCATTTCTGTACAATGAAGAGGTCATAGTATTGACATCAGTTGTGACTATTAAATTGGCTATTTTATCTCTATTGCATCTTTCATACTGCATTATATCTCTCCATCAGACGAAGAAAGCCCATGCAGAGAAAGCTGAAAAGATTCGTCTGAATGAGGTTTATCGTCTGAGATCATTGAAGAGAGAAATCAAGGAGAAAGAGGAGAAGATAGCTACTAAGATCAAGCAGAAGAAGGCCAAAGCACAGGAGGATGAAGGCAAAACTAAGCGACTTGGACGCTACAAGTATCCCTTTCTAAACTACCATTATCAATCTTCAGTGTAATATACCAGTATTTTACTGAATGTGTTATACAGTGTATATTCATTTCAAAATATATCATCAGTTATCCCTGATACAAATGCATGCTGTTACATTTGTCATGCTTTGGGCCTTTCTTTATGAGATAAAGGCTGTCTTTAAAAACTCAAATTGTCAGATTCTTGAAAGCTTACTTATTTTTTAATTTGGTAGGTATGATTCCCATAATATAGCAGTTTGATATTGCCTATTTCTACAGGATTTCAAGATATGTACCATTACTTTCCATGCTTTATGGGTCTTTTATTTTAGGTGTCTAATGGTTCATTTCCAGATATACATTTCTGTAGAAACACACCTTAATTTAATTATAACGCTAACATAATAGCATAGTCATCTCCAGAGTAGGATTTTTCCAGGTATGATCACCTTCTCAGTTCTCTCAGTTCTGTAGAATATTTCTTTTAGTGCTAGCATTTAAGGTCACATGACACAGTGCATTATTGTGCTCAGTACCCACCTTCCAGACATCCAGTGTCCATGGTAAGTCTGTTAATGGTGCGAATAAACAATTATTGTTTTTTTATACAAACAGACTGATTTCATTCTGATAGGGGTTACTTTCCGAGTCTAAAGAAAATACAATTACTTTCCAGGTCTCATGTAGAAACGCACTGATTGACATTGTCTCTTCCTTTAAAACCTACATAATCCTATTATATCAGGTACAAAACATCAATATGTTATTATGTTTCCATGGTTATTGAACTTGACTGATTTCACTCAGATATGAAGAGCTTCCTATACCAGTAAAGCTTTCAGAGCATCTTGTTGGAAACCTGCGACGACTCAAGGTAAGCCTGATGAAGAATAATGTACATCAATCTTGTAGGTAACCGGAGGAGAAAGTGTAGGGATGGATGATATTGGGATATGATAAGACCAAGTACTGTGAATAAATATATAAGATAATACAATTTTATAGTATTCAATGTTTAATTCAAGCTTGTATTTGTACATTCATTGCATAATTTAATATTAATGAGGTATAAAGGAATTTTCATAAGCTCATTGAAGAGTACATCTTCTTGTAGATTTGCTAGTATAGTAACTGTTGTTGTATGGTCATTATTAATTGTCAGTTCATGTGTTCAAGATGAATACAGGCTAGCCTATCTGTGACCATCAAAGTCTATCTAGCCTAGTGTTCATTTTACCTACAGACATATTTATTTACTCCAGTATATGATTATAATCCATTGACAAAGTCAGAAGAAAAACAATTGAGACATACAATATCATATCATATCAAGAACCTGTGTTGTAACTTTCTTTTTTTTCTCCATTTTTTTTCTCCATTTCAGCCCGAGGGAAGTCTGATTGTGGATCGATTCAACAATCTACAGAAGAGAAATATGATAGAACCAAGAATATGGAAAAAGTAAGTCAATGATGTATTTAGCATTTCAGGCTATGATTAAACACATTATTCCCATGTTAAATAGACAGTAAGGTAATCTAGCAAATAGGAACTGAGTGAGTTTTATTTTATTTTTAAACGATATGATTTGAAGTTAATTCCGACCCATTTTCAGTGTACATTTGACTGATGGGTAATGAATAAAAAAGATACAAAGGAGATCCAGATGGATATGTCTCATAACATGAAGATTAGCTAAACAATGATCAATAAGTTTTAAAAACATTTCACAAAATGTATTGACAATAGAACTGCCATCATTTTCACTTGAAAATTTTATGCCATACCATTTTTGTAGATTGCTAGCACAAACATTATTTCATGAAAAAAATATAAGCTTTTCTTTGTGAAAATATAGTAGATGTTTGTCCACAAATGTTTTCAATTAAAACTATGGTACTGAAAGTGTGATCTGAAATATATGGGATGACAAAGGCAGGACTAAGGGCTTAACTACATGCTTATATGCTCATGCTTTTTATAAGCTCTTGGGTGATTAAAATGTTTTATATACCGCACTTTAGAAATCTAGCCATCTGATTGGTCGAAATTGGAGTCGTGATTTTAAGCCATGCCCCACTCACAGGGAATATCCATTAATTTGTACCCTCGTAGCCCGCTCACAGGGAATATCCATTAATTTGTGCCCTCATCCTCCTGCGATCCCCATTGGTTTACATGTTAAAATTGTCTTTGTGCGAGCGCGGACACCATACAGTGGTTTTTTTTCTGCGATTCCAAAATGATTGAAACTTTCAGTCATTTTGCTAGCAAAGATTAACAGACAGTGTCTCAGATTTTCTGTGATGTTTTAACCAATCTTTACTCAATAAAAGGCTAAGGTAAGAATTCTTGGTAGATTTTTGTTTTAAATCGTACGATCGGCATATAAAAGTCATATCGACTGCTTTAATACTGGCTCGCAGGACCGAGGCGTGCCGCCCACCCAGGCGCGCCTCGGGGTGTTGGCAGGGGATTCAACTTTTCCCGTGAGCGTATAAAAACAGCCAGTCCTCTTGTAGCAGTCGATATCTCTATACTATTATATATTTTTTTTCTTCATTTAACAGAGGCATGAAACCCAAGATGAAGGAATACGAGAAAAAGAGCTTCAAGGAAATCAAGTGAGTGTCAAGTAAATTGTCATTAGTGGTTGAATTCAGAGTTTTTTTTATTTTTTATTTGTTATAAATTAATATTAATGTGATGTGAATCCACCTTTTACACTAATCACTGATTATCAATTGATTATGAATCATTCAAAACTTCAGCATGGAAGGAATCCCTTTTATGCTCATATTAAGCTAGGTTTTCCTCTTTTTTTTAATTTAAAAAGAGAGTAGATATTTATATTTTGTATTGTCTATTTCAACACAAAACTCATTGCCAGACCAAAGTAAAAAAAGGATAAGTGTTTGGAATGAAATAATTACAAAATCAATTTTAACATAGAACAGTTTTTTGACTTTTTGACTTAAGTTGCATACGTTTTGTATATTTGCTTCTAGGTTAGCGGAATGAACCAGCCCTATTCTTCAAATTCCAGAGAACACAATCTATACTGGGTTAATCTCCAGCTTACACCACCCATAAGGTTATTATCATTGTCATGTTTAATAGGATAAACACTTTCCAGTTTGGTGTGTTTATCTGTAGTGGACACTAAGAAGATCCCTTCTCTAGATCTTGAAATAATTTCTGACCAATATAGTATTAATCCTTGTTCTTGGTACACAACACTAGTATATTAAAGGCAATGCACCCTTTGTGAGGAGTTGAATTGTGTGAAAGCATAACAATAATAGGTTGTCATTCTGTTGGTTTTTATTCTCTGCTTTACTTCAAAGCAACTTTAAAAATCAAGGAAATATTGCACTGTAAACAAACCATCCTTCTATTGAATACAAATTTCTCAATGTCAGAGAAATCAGGGTTATGATTTTTTTAATTTTTTTTTTTTTAATTTCATGAATAATGAGGTACTTGTTTTATTTAGTAGTATGTTGTTCAAGAGCAAATTTTAAACAATTGAATCATGATGTATTTTACACTCTCATACCCTTTCCTGTGCTGTTCAGTGCAATTCTCCACAAAAGTTGGATTTTAATTGAGGTAATTCTTGTCAAACTTGATATGACAATGATGTTGTTTAGTACATTCACACGATAGATCTATGAATCAATGGACGTGCTTGTCAGTGTGTGAATACTGCCTATTGGGGTGTACACAACTAAATCATGAATATCATTCCTTCTCTCCCGAGATGTTTTGTAGAAGTTTAAAAAAAAAAGCTTTCCAATAATGAAGCTTTAAAATGCCAAACCAGCAGGGCCTCTGATTCTAAACATACATTTACTTGTTTTGAGAGCATTATCCTGTATACCACTGCTGCATTGATTGAAATGTGGTGAATTCTGTAATTGTAAGTACAACTATTTTTTTAATATTGCCTAAATATTGCAATACATGTATTTATGATAAAAGAGATAAATGTAAGACAACTTAAAAAGTTCATTTACAATTGAGTCCTTTCTTCACCTTGTCTGATTGTCTGTGGAGATTTTACAGTGTAGTAACACTGCCCTCTACAGAATAGACATAGACATTGTAGAGTATCATTTATCTGATATAAGCAGACATACATGTATCTATGACACTCTGGGTATGATTTGATTTTCATACAACATTCATTTTCCTAAGGCTCATCCTCAAGGACTTGTAGGCTTAGTGTTTTAAAAGGTTTTAAAATTTTATTATTCATTTCCATCTTGTTCTTGTTATTTCATGCATGTGGATGTACATGTGTCTGTCATACAAATTACAAGGCAGTGGGTTAAATGGTTCCAGCTTCTAGTTTCCATGTGATGATTATCCCTTCAGTATTCTTCATATTTCATGTTCTCTTTTAAGTACCAAATCTACTGATTGGTGGCACAGGCAATATTCAACCATTATTTCTTAATTCTATAGTTCCTTGTGAATAATATTCCCATGTGTGATAATATATTTCTGGGCCTAAGATTCAAATCTACCATTTATCAAATTGTGCACCAGTAATGTGTGATCATATTTAACCACAAAATCGTATAAAATAATCTGAAATCGGAGGACAATCTTCAACTTTCCAATATCATAAATGACACAAGGACATGATAATGGAGAAGATTATTTGAAGATATTTGTGTAACTGTCCTATCCTGTGTATTGTTGTTGAGTATATCCTATTCCTGTGGTGGTTCTTATTTAAACTCATGACTTGTGAGTAGATAAACGCCATTTAAGAAGGACCGTGAAGTGGAAATGCTGATATATATATAAGATAAAGTCTTTGCCAACATGTGCATACGAGCCTAAGTGGCCTTGAATCCAGTCAGTAGATGGTACAAAACTGCTTTAGTACACATGCATGCGTTGATGTGAATGTGCATGGTGTAGTACCCGTATTATACAATAGCATATCTGAGAATTACTGTGTATAGTAAACTTATAAAATAAAACAAAACATTACATTTATGACTCAAGTGTGTGCATTTCTGTGTAGAAAGTGCTAGGTAATATTAATGTTTTGGTAACTACATGTACATGTATATCGATGAGAGAGAGAGAGAGAGAGAGAGAGAGCGAGAGAGGGAGTGGTATGTAGGCAGTGCTCGGGTGTTCGTCAAGGTCATGGGTTTCCTGATTTTTTTGTTTGGATTTTGTTTTCTTATTATCATTCTTCTAATTAGTCTACACCAAATCATTATCCTTCTTTCAAAGCTGACGAGTGGAAAACAGAACTATGCGCTATCTCTCCTGCATGACAAGGTTTTCTCTATAAAAAATAAAAAAGTGAAAATTTAGGAAATGTGTTATTTACTCCTACCTTTACCCACACTGTGTACTACATTTAGGAAGACGTGTGTGTATGATAATAATTGGCAGATATTCCCGCAAGGTCGACGCTATAACAATATGAAAATAAAAAGAACTGTACGTTATTCCGAGTTTAGTACGACTTGATCCTGGGCCTCAATTAAATAGAATATATCCAATGTAGCTTCTGTTATTGATAAAGGAGCTGTCACAGGTTAAAGTCCATCTGGTCCTGAATTTTGCGTAAGATTTGAAAGATAAATATATATATATACAGTATATGTATAGTTATTGTTATCTATGAGAAAGGATATCCAAACCATTATTGACTGTAGGATGCGGTCAATAAATCAACACGCACATCACACACATCTACTGTGAGTGAGTTGGTCTGATCACCTCCCTGGTCTGATGGAAGACTGAAACGCTTGTACGGAAAAGGAAAGAACGACTGAACAAAAAAACGTTGGTCAAAATCTCATCTATGTACTTACAAAGTAACTGTTTACCAGAAATACCACCACATATTTGCCCGATAAACATTGATCATGCGTAATTTTATAACTGTTGAAATGCGATAGTCATTACAATGTATATGACTACACTCTATTTAACAAAGTGTCGGTCAACTAACGATTAAGTTGATCCGTAATAGCTTGCAGGAATTATTCAAGGTATTAAACATAACATTTATTTTTTTTACTACGTATACGCATAAATTATCAATAAATTAAAAAGGGTTAATACCCATAATGCGACAACTTAAAGAATTAGTTGTTTAAGATACATGTATGTCTTTATTTGAGAGAAAAAAAAGGTTTCCATAAGCAATATAATCATTATCCTTAGAAATGCTGAACATAAACATAATAGTAATTTGACTTTTATTTTAGCGATAATCATTTATTTCAAAAATTATTTCAACATTACTGTTGTTGTAAATAACACCAGCTTTTATTTCACTATGATCATTTCATCATCGTAGTCATCATAATCAACAACAACAACAACAAAATCAACTACATAATCATCCCTGTCGTCATCATTATAAGCAAGGCAATATCACTTACTTTTCTCTATTTCTCTCATTCTCTCTCCATATCTTTCTTTTCTTTATCGTTCTTTGTCGTTTTGTGTCGTTTTTGTCATTCTTTCTTTCTCTTTTTTTTCTCACACTTTTGTCTCACTATCCTTTTCTCTCTCTCCGTCTCTTCCTCATTTACCAAAATAAATGAGTTTGTAATGTTAAGTTTGCATGCACACTGTCTTCGTCTTTTTTCTTCTTCATATTACTAAAACCCATTCGTCAGTGGCCTCATTTTGTCTTCATCATAATGCTTAGGAAAGTAAAAGAAATAGATAAAAATCTTAATTATCTTTTGTTTTAATCGCATGTAGTAAAAAATTGCAAGCTTGCAAATGGACCACAACTTGTAATGTTTTTCCTTAGATTGGTTTGATTAGTATTATACTTGGAGGCATACAATCTTAATGACAAAACACCTGCCAACCAAAGAAACGTGAAAGGCCGATCAAACTCTTGATACAAGTTCAAACTAATGGATGTTTTGTTTTTCAAGGCTATAAAAAGTAGTACGCTTAAATATTTGTATAGATCAAGACACTGTATCTCGTCTCCCCCTCAAATTTCTTCCTGTCTTGTTGAAGATGTCCATCCCGTAAATTGGAATATTGCCTATGGAGGAATAGTAGATTAAGTAAGACAGCGGCTCGGCCTTCGGGCCACAGTGGCGGGTTGATGATGGTGTATAGCCCGAGAGCTCTCCGACTGAGACACTTCGTAATGTGCGTTTCACAGAGGCTATGATCGTAGAGATAAGTGAACTAAAGTGCATGTTGGAGATTGGTGTGAAGAGTTGAGATGGTTGGATGAGTATGGCTCGAAGAGACAGGAAGAATAGATAGAAATACTATTTGACAGATGATTGAGCTAATAATAGATTATACAGAGTCGATTAGAACGCTAAGCTGATAATCGAAACTGCGATTGTAGGAATACATGCAATATAAATTTTGTCTAGAAAGGCATATACATTTTTAATGAGATAATTTTGAATCAAGCTGGAAAATATCGAATAGTTTATTACAATTCATAGTAATATTGAATCAGTTATAAGAAATGATAATAATGAAGACTGTTTTCTTCTAACGGGGCCTCCTGCTGCTGCTGTTGCTGCTGCTACTGTTCAATTCATTTCAGTAATATCTTGCTCGGTTGGGTTAGATATTGGAAAATGAGAAGAAAGAAAAAGTGGGAGAGGGGGAAATGGAAAATGAGTGGGGATAGAAAACGAAGAAAAGTTTGTTTTTAAATAAAGAGAAACTAGGAAGGATATAGTGATTATGAAGACGGCTAATTAAGATCGGAAGCTAATTGTTTCCCAAACCATGGAGTGCATGAAGCAAGAATCACTTATGAACGCTTCAATCATGTTGTTCAAGTATTTCTGTCTAAAATAATATTGTGTAGAGATGTTGAAATTGAAAAGAAAACAAACTTCTGCCTGGAGTCTCAAAGGGAAATAAAAGTCCGTCAAATTGTTTCATACACCAAGCATAAACTAAGCTCACATATTTTTCCTGTCACATCAAAGAAGGATGTGTGATTAATTTGATGGGAACGTTACAAACAAGTACATCGAATTGCCCAGATTGCGTGTTTATTTAGATCAGAGTACGGTCCTGAAATGAAATTAACCGTTGCTCTTAAACTTATCTTCCATCGCGAAGGGAGCTCTCTAAAAATAGCACAGGACTGTACAGAGCAGAAGTAGACACGCTTCGGTAATCAAAAGATGGAATCATAATTCTGATTGTCGATGATATGAAATGAGAAAAGAAACTATCTTCATCCCGACGAAGAGTTACATAGAGAGAGAAAGGGAGAGGGAGAGAAAGAGAAAGAGAGAGAGGGAGAGAGAGAGAGAGAGAAAGAGAGGGGAGTGTGATTGAGAGAGAGAGAGATAGAGAGAGAGAGAGGAAGAAAGAGAGAGGAAGAGAGAGCGAAAGAGAGAAAGGAAGAATGAGAGAGTGTATGTGTATGTGTGTGTGAGAGAGAGAGAGAGAGAGAGAGAGAGTTATACTTATTGATAAAGAAGTGGAAATAGATGACAGAAAGGGTCTCGTAGCGAGTAATTTTATCAATGAGCAATTTTCTAAGCATTGTACGACGACGGGAACACGACAATGTGAAGTAAATATTGCGATGCGCTGCATACTCGACCAATATCAACAATAATTATTTGCAAAGGAGAAGAAAGCAGAGGAAGTCATGTGATGTAAAGCCAAGGGTAGTGTAACATAAGGAAATGATAAAGACAGTCGAAAGTGTCGCCGGGGAAAGTCAAATAGAAAATTTGTCGATATATTGAAGAATGATTGAATTTGGGATTTGTAAAGCTAATTCCCCTTCTTCCTAAGAGGAGGAGCCATCGTTCCATCATGTCATCAAACATCTAGCTCTGATATTTGATGTAGAGGGATACAGGCTTCTATATTCTTACTAAATTATTATTTACCTACGTACGTACGGATTTCATTTTTAAAAAGGAAGTATTTAACCCCCCCCCCAAAAAAAAGGGAGAAAAAGAAAAGAAAAGGAGAGTGATATAAAGAAATAACGATCATAAAAAGAATTTTGAATAATAGGGAAAGGGATGGAGAGAAAGATAAAAGGAGTAGAGTAGAGAGAGAGAGAAAAAAGAGAGAGGGAGAGGCAGTGGGATACAAAAAGTTGACAATAAGAGTAAAATAATTGTAAATATAATTGTATATAAATATGTATAGAAATTTATTTAATTCATTTGGAATCTGCATGATTACAATGTCACCCTTAATTCGATTTCGTTTTATAAATCAAGCACTGTTTTTATAAGAGATAAGTATTGTTTGAACTGCTAGCATAAATTATTTCATCATTGACAAACTACATTCAACATGAAAGAATCAGATCGACGCTTTAAAGTGAAACTCTTCAGACCAATACGTTGTACTAAGCAGTTGGGCAGAAAATCATCTCATAAACTAACCTTGTTCATTTAGCATATTTAGCGATCTGTTTCTTTTATACTCCAGTACAAGGAAGGAGTATTGAGGATGCATCAACAGTATAGGCATAATTAAGATACTTTTGAAAATTACTTATAAGGCAATTTTAACAGCCATTCCCATCACCTATTTAATTGTGCAAATATTACAATGAAGTATTACGTAATTCGAACACGATTTCTTTGGGACATGGTTAGAATGGATACCTCCAAAGTCGTTGCGGTTGTGTTTAGTGGAGAAAAGTTATTTAATTGTTCTAAACATCACTATTCTGATTGTGACAGCTCGCCCTTCATCTCGCCCATATGCACCTCCAGATTCAGAAATTATGCTTTTTACAGTTTTCATTTTACTCGTAATGTCACTTTCTCTTTAACATGTGTATGGGCATGTATTTGATGACTATTCTGATGTAAGTGAAACTGGCTATGAATCTGCGAGATAGAGCAGGAGTATTGTCACCTGATTACATGGCTATTATGAGTCGAGATGATGATGATGATGATGAGCGGGGTTGGTGGAGTGATGCTATGCGATGCGAGAAGGTCGAGAGAAAGACAGTATTCAACCCGATGAGGTCCACATTGAGTATTGAATAGACAAGGGTGTTGGTGCCTGGAGCAAGATGGGTACAATGCATCAATTATTGGAATTTGATTTGGAGAAGACGGTACGGTGTAACAAGCTGTGCAGCTAAGAGGAGAAGAATGGGAAGAAGATGGAAGGAAAGATTGAAACGGCAAATGAAAAGAAACTGTTTCTACAATGGACGGGGTTTATTATGACATATCACCGTCGAAGGGGATCATAAGAGATAGTTCAGTCCATGAGGGTAACAGAGAATGATGATGGTGATGATGTTGCTACGGTGGTCATGTAGGAATGTTGATAATGTTGATATAGGTGGTGAAAATGAGAGATGGTGGTGGTGATGACGACGATGATGGTGGTGGTGGTGGTAATGGAGATGGTGGTGGTTGGGGTGGTAATGGTGGTGTTGGTAATGGTGAAAATGATAATGATGATGATGATTGTTTAGCGCCTTCAAGCAAGCAGTAAAGATGGCGAATTCGAGAAGGTAGCGTAGCATATAGGGCATGTGTCACTGAGGGGGGCACTGGCCGTAATTGGCGGGTGTGAATGGGGAGAGGCACAAGTCTTACTCGGTGGACATGGTGGATTAAATATGAGGGATCAAAGCGACCAGGGTGGGGAGGGGCCTAGGATTGGACCTATAATATTTTCTCTCGTTCGCTTCACCCTCTTTCATTTTATTTATATTTATTTCCCGTTCCTTTTCGATTCCCTATATTTTGTGTGTGTGATATAAGATTTAAGTGGGGTACCCACATTGCTAGTGCATGGCAAATTCGGGGCTTGCATCATTATCTATTCTATATATAGTTTGTTTGATATCTACTTTAATCGACATTAAAACACAATAATCATAATGGACATAGGTTCCGCATAAAAGTTCTTGATTACATGCTTTCAAAGCAATTTGAATGCTAATGGATACTTTACTTGTAGAAGTAAGGTTGTGACATCTCCTCGATTTATCCAATATAAATCAAAATGACACTGCAGCTTTGTATGTTAGCGGTTAACAAAACGTAGATAAAAATATAATTGTAATGTCAACTTTTGCAATTATTTAGATGCTAAATTCTCCCTTGTAGTGATGACCTGTCTTCTACATGTTCTATTGTTATGGTAACGGTGATCAGTGGTTGCATGTTTCCTATCTCATTGTTATTGCTTCCTCACTAGAGATCTTTCTAACCCATGTGCTGTCGCATTGATCTTCTTCTATATTTCCCGCGCTGTAATTCATCCGCTTGGCTGAGTTTTGAATGCCATCTCGTCTGCACCGTATTTTCTCCCTCAGCGCGCGCTCTCCAATCTATAATATCCCCTGAATAAAACCGATACTTTACACCTCATTTACCACCAAAGAACACTCCACGCGTCATGCAGAGTCCCTTCTTCATCCTCCTCCTCCTCCCGATACCTCTCATCTTGGTACAAAGTATTGTCAATAGCGTCGGTAATTGCAGCCCCAAACACCAACATAATTTGTTAAGATGTCAAAGCCAGTTCTCTCATCAGTTTGGACGATCATGGTGAGATTTGGTATAGCATGCAGGGGCAGACCTCTTGGCCATCAGTGATCGTCAAATACAATTAACCACTTTTCAATCCAAGAAGGGAATTTCATCACCAATTGTAATAGTCACGCACAAGATTTCACCCTCGATGCTCAAATTTTATTTCTTTAACTACAAGAACTTACCATCATAGATTTGAAGTATCAATGCGTTAATACGTACACAGTCATAATAAAAAGAAGTCTTGCACATGCAATTAAAAGAGAGAGAGAGAATCCAAAGAAATCTTCCTCGTTCCTATGCTTCTCGTTTACTCATATCGATACATGTTTATGATTTATTTTCGCTTGACGTTACAAATTGTTATCAAAACTGACAGAAATTCAACGAGTTTTCTCATTTGATAATCTTGTCAAGCGTTAATGCTTGGATGCATAGTCAGTGAGTAGATGATTCTATTAGTAAAATACACCAAGCTCTTATATTTTCACGATACAGCTAGATCAAAAGAAAGGGCACCTGTGCGTGTGCCGACTCATACACACTACCAATTGTTTCAAATTCCACGTCATTTCGGTACTTCTCGCCTGAAAAGAAAACTCGCAAATTTGATTTATTTGCATGCCAAATTTGAGGTTCTGATATTGGAAGAAAGGAAATTATTTACCGCTGACAAGGAAAATACCATCTTTGTATTAGTGGTTCATGTACTTAGAGGTCTAAAATTATATTGCGATCACAAATGATCTATCAGCATGGTTTGTATGCTTTCTACACACTCAGTGAACAGTTCAAACTAAGTTTTACAAAAGGGATACATGCACAGGAGGTACATTAAAGATAGAAAAAATCAAACGTAAAGATTTAATGAGAAATAAGCGGCCTTGTAAAGGCATGACTATATTAAGTCTCGGAATGCTTCGTGAAAGTTTATATCAATGATTAAAATCAAAACATTTATTTAATATGATTAATTTCAATGCGATTTAGGCATTGATATATTACACCAATATGGTATCTGTACAAATTTGATATTTTAAATGAATTGCTCAATTAACAGATGTAATGTATATTAATCTAATGTCTTGTGTTACCTTTCAAATACACACTTGAGCGTTTGCTTAATCAAGAACCCTGGCACCCCGCCCCGTGCTTGAAGGCCAACCAAAAAAAAAAAAATCAACTAAATAGCAACTGGTACACAGTACGCCATGTTTTTACACGTCTTGTAAGGACTTCACCCCGTTTACCAAGACTGGTTTCACCACTATCAACCACCATCAGATGATGATGGACAAGAAAGGTGCACGTAATACCATTTACAGGTAATAGTGTACATCAATAAAGTTTAATGAATACAATACAATACATGTTCAAAATGTTCAAAACGAAAGAATAAAGCCCCTCTCTATAAATTTATATATAACTTTATCTCAACTCTCCCCCCCTCTCTCTCTCTCCCTCTCTCTCTCTCTCTCTCTCTCTCTCTCTCTCGCTTTCTTTCTCTTATCTCTCGTGCTCTCCACTATCTCTCCCACGTCTGTCTCTGTCTCATTTTCCTCTCATTTTTTGCTCACCTAACCTTTTCACATACACTCTACAGGGAATACCTATAATTGAGTAAAGTTTATTTATTCTTTACTTTTCAAATACAAAATTGAAAAGGCGCTGTATGTAAACTAAAATGTAATAGCATCTGAGTCCAAGGGTTATGATAACTGACGTTTCCTTTCATAATACTATTCATCTTTGACTCTACTCTGTACGTACATTTTGGAATGAAGAAATGACCACAATGCCTCAAAAGTGAGCAAATTTGTGGATGTAATTACGCCTAGGGGTGGGATGTAGATATTTCAATTTTCCATTTACTGCACTGTGTGTTGGAAAACACAAACACAATATTTGTGTATAAACAGGCCACTGAGGCAAGGTTTAAGTATTCCACCTAACTAAAATGAATATGGAAGTATTTATAAAGAGAAATAAGGAGAGCTAGACATATTGCAAAATTTCGTTCAGCGACAGGAGAGAAAATAGACAGATTAAAGAGAGAGAGAGAGAGAGAGAGATGCAAGAACTATGCTCTAGATTCAGAAGACCAACAACAACAAAGTATTAGTTGAAGAAAAGTTAAAAATTAAAAAATGATATTATGATAATGCAGCTGATGTCTGATGATAACAGCGATGGAGAAGATGATGATAATGACAATGATAATGTTGATGGTGGTGATGATGCTGCTATTGTAATAGTAAAAATAGTGAAAATGTCAAGGAAGTGAAAACATAAAAAAGGGAAATGATAACATTTTATCTTCACGTTTCAATATTTCTCTTTTTATCCATAATCATTCCCATTTATTGGTGTTTGGGAATTACTATCGACTGAGGTATAGTTAAACGGATATGTCGTGCAATGTGAAGTGGGTGTGTAAACTCCTCTGATAGACACATGTCAATCAAGAACAAATCACGTGATCGAAATGGTCGCCTAGCTTTTGAACCTTCGGCTATTGATACCCCCAATATCATACATGTTCAGCGACTGAACCGAACGATAGCAGACAAGTTGTAATTACACCAATAAACTGTGTTTTAAACAGAAGCTGATTTGATGATTATTGATAGTGTTCATGCACCCTTCACCTATCACGATCGTTCATGTATTGATTGAGAGCAAGGGCATGGTATCGGCGAGAATAATTGAACTAAAGAATAATTGATGACACTACTAACGAATGACATGCACGCCAGCAGTCAACTACGATCGGGTTTTAAACGGCGCCTTTCTCACGGCGAGCTTCTTATCTCGTTCGCTCGTCGCTTTGATGGTCAGGTACAATTATTCAGAGGAGACCGGGAAGAGTTGCCCAAGACATCGTCATTTCATGGAAGCTGAAAGAAAAGAAGAAACATTCAAACGACGAAGAAAGTAACAGTCAAGCAAGCTTTTTAGTAAACAGAATTTATCGACGAGCATTGGTAGTGAACACAAAATCTGCAATATTATAGATTGACATTAATGACGAGGGACGAAAATGATGAGTTCGTCGAAATAAAACAGCGTATTACATAAATTCATCTCTGACTGTAACTTATGGCGTAAACAGACACGAATCTAGGCACATGCTACGGATTCTGTGTGATTTATATTTGTATTTGTTTATAAAGAACTTTTTGAGATTTTGACATTGAGTTACATGCACTATGCATAACCTGGAGCTGCAGCTAGATCTACCCTACCAGTCTATCACATTACAAGGTAAGTTTAATTTCTTTCATTTTACAATGTTAATTAGTCGAGGTTTTGAGCTCGCTTAGTGAAATACAATTATAATAAACAGTATTTGAAAGATTATAAATTATAAATATTCATTCATCTGAGGTTGAAACGAAAGCATAATCGATGGCAATAATAATTATTCTCATGATGAGAAACAATTTCGCCTGATTCGTATACATTACTTTAGATAATAACTCATTATTGAAACAGATGAATGATTTCCAAGAGATAAAACGAAAGAAAAGAAGGCAAATATTTTTTTTAAATCCATGTCAAAAGCATGCAATAAAAAATTCAGATATTTCCTAGTCTTCACAAAGCAAGATAAAACAATATTACAAACGAGATATTTTAATCGCGAATTAATATGTAGCCCATTTATATTCTTACCTTTCAAACCCACCAGAAGTTATACATAACATTTATTTTGATACCACGAGTTCTGATCAAGTTTGGATTATCGAAATTAAGCGGGAAATATTCAAAATAAATTACTTGAAAAAAACATAGCTTCGCAGAGCAAACGATTTTAATATTAATAAAAGTGACAATATGCATCCCCCTTAAATACAGATGGAAATCAGTTAAAAAACCACAGTTTATTTTATTTGTTGACATTTTTAAAAGTCACATTTACTTTCTTCCATTGTTGTCTTTTTCATATTAAGAAAATACTCTGGTAATAAACGTTTACATAATGACATACATAATATTTAAGACCACATGAATAGTTTAAGCACGAAGAAGAAGGGGTAAATCCCAAATATACTGATTCACTAGTTGGACATGAAGTAATTAGAATTGTCATACAGTGTATAATTCAAATATTTGAGTACCTTAATTCCATTCGAAGAAATGTTAAAATGTTGAGAGAAAATCGAGAAATAACGGTTTTAAAGTTTGTTTGAAATTCCCCGAAACAAGAATACAAAATATTATGCTTCAGAGCAGAGTTCTAGCACTTCTATAGATAAAAATATCTAAAGAATGCAAAGACTCATGGTTATTTTATTATCAAAATTTCAGTCCATTGAAAATATATGACGCTGTATAATTGACAATATAGTAATTTTTGTTGTATTGACGTGTGATCTGAAAGCGAAGTTTGAATGAAAATAAATTCAGGAAAAATATATTTATTTCTAAAAAGATGTATCTGTCACTGGGGAACCAAACAGGGTGATGGTTGGAAATACACTTACTTTTTTTTAATTTGTTAAAAATGAAATATACAGTTAACAACTGAATTATTCATACCCCTAGTAAGTTTGATGTTTTTTGTGTTTTTCGTAACTTAAGAATGAAAGGTGGACTGGTTGAACTAAGGCCGTTGGTGTATACTTTTATATATAAGCTTTGAAATGTCACATTCTCAAGATACATATATCGGGGCCAATCAAGTTTTTACATATTAAACAAATTACAAAACTTGGTAAGGATATGAATAATTTAGTTGTTAACTGTATATGATATGTTTACAAATAGATCCTTCATTATTCTATCATTATAATTATTTCCATGTGCTGACGTTGATTAAATATCCCCCTAACTTATCTTTTTTAAGTATCCATATCCAGTTTTTAATCGGTACCAGAAAGCAAGAACGTAGACTCTATATTGTTTTCTGCTTCACAAGCTTTCCAATCATAGTTATCGTGGTGAACATGTTGTCATTTCGTAAAACATTTCACAAAACACCGTTGCATTTTGATGCTTTTAAATCTGATGTAAAGCTCCTTAGCTATTCTTAATGCAATCTCATATACCTTCGATGTATTATGATGCCAGCTTATGTACTGTTCTGAGTTTTTACTTTACTTTATGCTATGATAATGTGAAAACTGGCCCATCAGTTCTCCTTTAAAATCCTCTTTAAAACATTAAAGCATTATTTCGTTTACTGATCAGGAGGGATGTCCTTTCACGAATGTACATGTACCTGCACCTGTAAGGGTTGATCAATCTAAAAATGGTATAACCTTTAAAGAAAAAACTGTAATAAATATATATAGCAGTAAAAACAAAGTAGATGTAAAAGCACGTTGCCAATTACATTTTTCCAGAAATCTTTGTCAACAGTGGTTTAACATGGGTCTACAGATTGAGGGAGCACGGACACCGGTTTTACCAGGTGGATGAGATGTAGATTAACATCGTTATTAATTAGCGGGAAAGTATTAAGATTGGTATCCTTTCGTGTTCCTATTCCTCCTCCATTTCTCTCTTTTTCTCTCATCACCTATTGAAATGTATATACATTATAATGACGTATTAAAATAGGATATACAATAGGGTATTGATATTCCCCCTTGAATTGATTTCTCAACAGTCTTTGCGACCGTGTTGCATTATCTCTTGTGTATAGAAAGAAAGAGTGCGTGACCCAAAGAACCGACGCGACTACTCTTTCGAGATGCATTATAAGCTCTTCGGAGTTGGAAAGCAAACTGGCCTGTTTACGTTGATCCTAAATTATTATGAAAATAGAAATGACCATGACAGATTTAACTCGTAATAAGGAATTTAATTTTTTATATTTTTTTTAATGAAGCTAGCGTCAGCCTTTTCCAGATAAACGGAAGAGTTATTAAAAAAAATACCCCTCGCAACACGGTACCAGATCATTATGCAAACAAAAAGAGGTTTCAAAACTTGCTAATTTTAACAAAGCCGCGCGGCGTCATCGCGATACCTGAAAATATTATTCTGCTTTTTAAATCTTTGAAGGCCCTTAAAATCGTTGGGTGAATTTATCCACATTACAATTCAGAAAATCAAATGGTTATAAAAGGAATGCAACATTTTAAAATTTGGAATAGCCCTCCCCTGGCTATCTCAAGCTGTCGAAAAGTTGAACCACACGTACATGCACCAGTCTACAATTTTATTTCAAAGCTTTTTTTATTAATAAGCAACCCTAGCAATGAGCATGATGAAGTTTAAACAAAATATATTTAGAATGCATGAAATACATTGTAAGAAAACTAAAACATGTTTAATTGGGGAGGAGTACTCACATTTGGTTTTGACGGGGGTGTGCCGCTCAAGCCTCGAAACCCCTACCCATTTTTAACGGTCATTTTGGCAGATTTTTCTTGAAATATAGGCCCATTTTTCACAATTTTCGGGTGTTCCCCATGCAAACAACCGAAAATTTTGGAAATTTTGGAAAACCGGACCCATGTTTAGAGATTTTTTGTGTGAAAAAGCGACCCATTAGAGCGGCTTAAACCCGTTCGTCTTAATATGTGACTGATCGCGGTGGTTAGACTGCTCATAGCACACATAATCTACAGCTGTAGGAAAACGTTAGCCAATAAAAAGTTTCTCAATGGGTCTTTTAGTTACAATACATCAACTTTTGCAATTTTAATCATTTAAAAATTACAAAGTTTAGGATTTGGGAGGCGCAATGTCAAACTCTGCTACTTTTCTTCAACGTGCACTTCCAAATGCTTACTTCCACTCAAATTATTGCTTAACATTTACCAAAAATTACTACAATTAGATACTACATTATTCTACATAAGGTTACATACAAAAAATATACAAGTATACTGTTTACAGAATTTTCAATTTAATCCCACTACGTTATCTAAGACTATTTCATTGTTATAATTGTCCTACAAGCATTGCTTTAATCATATTTCTCCTTTTAAATTAGTCTTATGTATGTTTGTATGAATAAAACAAATGAATGTAGCCAAATTAACGATGTCAACATGTGAAATATGAAAATAAACTGAAACTGAAACTGAAACTGAAACATAAGACTTTGAAATTGTCCAACGTTTAACATTTTTAAATACATGTTGAATAATAATAGTTTGTCTAGTTTTCTAGCATTTAAAAACCAATGCCAAGGAATTATGGAAGGGGTCTGATCAAAGCCCCTCCTGCTCACTAAAAGGTGTCATTTCACTTTCAAGAAATACACCACCTTATCATACAGTGGCGTATCCAGTATAGAATTAAGCCTCACTTGGGATAAAATTCAAATTGCAATGAGTGTGCCCAGATACACTACGCCCCATCCCCACTCTGGATAGGTTTCTGTCTTTTCATCAATAATTATTATTAGATACGTCACTGGTCATTATTATAACGGTCATTGCCGAGATGGAGTTTACCACTCGCTAGTTAGCGATGTTTTTAATTTCAAGTTCAGTTTGTGAGTAGTTATGTGCCTCAAATTGAGAAGACATTGACCCTCTTGGGGACGAGAGCCTCCATCAGATAATAATCTGACACAACTTGGTCCTAAGCTCTGTAGCATTGACCAGCAACTTGAGTTCGGTTATGAGCAGTAGCATAGGCCTATGAGGTGGGGGCTGCATCCCGAGTTCTTTTTAAATAACAAATACTCTGGAAACCGTCACCTTACATTCGGGAGGTAAGGTAATATAGTTCATTCAAGATAACATTTTCACTATAAGAAAGGCGGCAAAATCTTACTTGCTCGAAAGTTGATATTCAGGGTATCAGCCTCCGGTGAAACTAGCCGTACACCAATGGATAGCAGTGATTAATGGTACATGGTCATTGATCTGGGTGTTGTTCTATAGACATGGTTCCTAGCGGCCTATATACGGGCTACATACGGCCCGTGAAACAATTTGATGCAGACCGACAAAAACATCAGTTAAAAAAAAAAGTTGTTTATTTCCTTTTTACGTAAGAGATACATAAATAGGCCTACTTTATCACTAACTATTGATATAAAAAACTTTCAAATAGCGTATTCTATTTCCTGTCACAACATGCTCCCACGTATTGTTTTAAATACATATACATATATATATATATATATATATATATATATATA
Organism: Mesocentrotus franciscanus; assembly: GCA_037976565.1. Classification (NCBI taxonomy): domain Eukaryota; kingdom Metazoa; phylum Echinodermata; class Echinoidea; order Camarodonta; family Strongylocentrotidae; genus Mesocentrotus; species Mesocentrotus franciscanus. Next base: position 1,537,636 of record CP137669.1, on the reverse strand, counting down.
TATATATATATTATATATACTTACCTCGAACAAGAAACAATAAATCATCAGAATTATTCACGATAATGTTTTACGCGACAGTCGGAGATATTTTATCGATGATCTACCGCCTCTAATATAGATGGGTCATTAATTTGTCATACGGACAGGGGGAGGTCCGGAGGGGGCTGCAGCTGCTTCCTTAAAGAATCGAACATCGAGATGGTACAAGTGTCAAAATTTGTGTCACTTTCTTTGCAAAAACTAAATGGTAAACGTGTAGTAGCAAATGATTATGGGCCATGTATACATTGTGATGAATAAGTGATGAAACACAATAATTATAACCATAACAACAGCAATAACAGTAGCAATGATAATACATTTTCATTATTATCACTTAAAGCATAGGCCAGGAATTAAAGATGGACATTACTTTCTTTTCGTATTCAGGTTTATTTTATCAACACCATCGACATCATCCATACCAGCGGGGTTTTTTTTTACCGGGATGCCGCAAAGCATCGCTAGGGGTGCATGCCGTGAGAGAAATTCAGTTACATTAAAATATTCATGTAATCTGGAATGAAATCAACTTCATGAAAACAAAAGTATCAGAAAAGGCAAAGTGACCAAAACACAGTGTGTCCTAGAAAAAAACCGAAACCCAAAATCAAACGGTTATTGTGAACAAACTATGAGCTGTATATAAATATAATTCCTTGCTTTTCGTAAAGTAGAAGTAAATGTGCTTTCAAATACATTGATTACATTACATCCATACAAGTCATGCTTCACTGACCAACATTATTTGAACAGGGCATGTCAAAAATCCTTGTGTGCTCAATTTTGGTAAAACTGAGAAAACGATAGGATCACACATGATAAACCGAACATAACCTATTAAAAGGAAATACAAACTTTAAAATCCAAAGAAGAGATAGTTTTCATGTGCTTTTTTAATCATTGCTTTTATCATAAAATAAAGGATAACTGAGATATTGCCGATGATGAGGGTAAGAAGGGCATATTTTGTACTCATATGTAATAGGTTTGCAATGGTTATGAAGAGTGATTTTTGCATGTTTTCAAAACTGCAACTTTCTAAAAAGCGCAAAACAGACAGTTGATATTTACACAAGAATCGGAGAAAAGGGCGAATTACATTGCGGTAAAGAGAGAAAGGTATGGTCTAATGGGCACACCATGCAGAAAATTAACCAACAGAATATGTAAGTTTCCATTCAGTAAGGGCACCTTTTTTCAATCACAAAAAGGGGCAATTTTTAATTACTCGAGGAATATATTTATTGGTTTGGGGAAAATCTGAGTGTGTACGCCCCTGTCATCCGGGAAATGGGTATTCGCCCCTATTCCATTTACAACAGTTTATTTAGATGCACATAATCTCTCAGTGGAAATATGGCATGATAATCCTTTAAAATTTATTTTCAAACAGCTCATAGTTCACTCACAATAATTGTTTGTTTTCGCGTTTCTTTTTTCCTTTCTTTCTGGGACGCACTGTAGATCTTTTTTTTCTTTCATTATCCATTTTCGACGTCGTACGAAATTAAATTAGACTTTCACCATAACCTTAGAAGACGTGGAAATAATATGTTTTGGGTTAAAACGGTTAATTATTCTTATTTTTTTAAATAGTTTTAGTTTCTTTTATTTCACATAAATAAAAAAAAAACAATACATTAACAAAACATAGCATATTTACAAAATTGATATTCGTGAACAATAAAGACATCTACACAGCATAAGTTTGTATTGCATTTACACTAAATAATTTCGAAGTTACATGTGAAAAAAGGAACTTAATAAAAAGCATATAGCTTGTAGAATTTAAGTTCCTCAGAATAATTTTGACACAGTGTCATTCATAATAAGGTAGAAGTATAATAATAAAAAAGCAAAGTATACAGACAAAAACAATGAAATGATATGGATGATGGATGTAAGGAAAAAGAGAAATAGGAAGAGAAGGTAAAGAATGGTGGTCAGAAAAAAAATGAGAAGAGAGAAAAGGAAGTTTTAGAATAGAATGTTCAAGGTCGGGAGTCATAGTCGGGAACAAAATTGTATAGTTGTGCAATATTACACGTACGAATTCAATAATAACAATTTAATATGTTTTTTGAAGCTGCCACAGTTGTTAAGCCGTTTGAGATTTAGATCAATGTTGCTCCAGTAGTTTGGTCCTGTGTATGAAATTGTTTTTTGGGCGAAAACTATGTCCTGGTTAGAGGAAGATGATAGTTTGCACGTGTTGCATGTCGTGTTTGGTATGTGCAGGGAGATGATCATCTCCCTGGTATGTGCGTATAGCGTCATTTTTTGTAAAGAGTTTAATTATGGCTGATGGGAGTTCTTGGCGAGACAACTGAAACATGAATATGCCGAGATTTGAAAGATATAAATCTTTGACTTTTAAAAGTTTGTCTTTCGAAAATAAAGGGTCAATATGTGAGCAATAGTTAGCATTATTTATCACTCTGAGTACACGTTTCTGTAAAAGAAGTATTCTATTAATATATGTGGTGTTCGAATTACCCCAAGCAAGAATTCCATAATGTAAATACGGCAGTATTAGGGTTGAGTAAAGAGATAATAATATTTTGTGAGGGAATTGAAGTCTAAATTTGTTTATAACACTAATATTTCGTGAAACAAGTCGGCAGAGTACATCGATGTTTGTTTTCCATGATAGTTTGTTGTCAAAGTATATTCCAAGAAATGTTGATGATTGAACACAGTCAAGGGCTGCTCCATTTATGACTACTTAACCCGGAAGTGAGTCAATAATATTGCTAAACAACATTTAATTGGTTTTGTTAATATTCAAGGAGAGTTTGTTTGCCTGGATCCATTCATAAATTAAAGTAAGTTCATAGTTAACAGTATTTAGTAAAAGTTGTGGGTCACGATGAGATAAAAATATGTTAGTGCCATCTGCAAATAAGATTAATGATAAGGTGGTAGATGCGCCTTTATTTAAAGATCATTTATATATAAAATAAAAAACAGCGGGCCGAGTAACGACCCTTGTGGTACACCACATGTAATATGTCTGACAGTTGATTCGCAATTATTGACTGAGACAAATTGGGTCCTGTCTTGCAAGTAATTCCTAAACCACTCCCAGGCCCTTCCTCTCACACCATAGTGCGAGAGTTTATATAATAAAATGTCGTGATCTATAGTGTCGAAGGCCTTGGAGAAGTCCAGGAATATTCCAATGGTGTGTGAATAATCATCGATTGCTTGAGCGACTTTATTTATAAATATGAGCATTGCGTGAGTTGTTGTATGTTTTTTTGCGAAACCCGAATTGAGAGTCAGCAAGTAAGTCATAATAATTTTTTCTAAGATTTCGAAAAATGTTGTTAATAGGGATATTGGTCTGTAGTTTCCACAGTCACGTGTATCTCCCTTTTTGTATATGGGTATAACCTTTGCTTCCTTCATATGTGAGGGAATGACACCATTTATAAGCGATAAGTTAAAAATGTGAGTTAATGGGATTACAATTTCTGAGATTACATGTTTCAAAATACTGTTCGTGATTCCATCATAGCCAGGACTCTTTTTAGGTAGTAGATTGTTTACTATGTCAATTATCTCTGTTTCTTGCACTGGGATGAAAAATATGAATTTTGGATTTGGATTTTGAAGAAAAGAGTAGAAGTTTTTCCTCGAGGGTGGAATAGCTCCAGCAAGAGTTGGACCAACTCCTACAAAATAATCATTCAGATATTCGGCAATTTGAACTGGGTCTTGAGTTGTATTATCTTGCGCGCGAAGTTCCTGTATTTTTGTTTTCGCAGGGTTCTTATTCAGTGCAAAGTTTATTATTTTCCATGTATTTTTAAGATCCTTTTTATGAGTTTCAAACTGATTGCAAAAATATTCCTTTTTTGCAGAACGCAAAATAATAGTCAATCTATTTTTATAATTTTTGTATTTTTGCTCACTGGAAGTTGATTTACTATTTTTGTATTTATAGAATAATCGTTTTTTCTGTTGATGCAACGTAGCAGCGAGTTTGTTATCCAAGGTTGACGAGGAGTTTTTTTGTAATTATTATTTTCTGACTGACGTTGTAGTGGTATATCTGTGTTAAATTGTGAAATAAAAGTTAGAAGAAATCTTTCAAATGATTTATTTGTGTTTTCACAGTTGGTAACATGCGACCAGTCTTTAAAACTTAAATTTTGTTTAAATTTTTTCATATTATCCTCTGTAAGTTTTCGATGTTCCATCGCCAATTTCTGAAATTTGTCCTTGCCCTTAGGGAAAGGTGTGAACGAGAATATTGGGAGGTGGTCGCTGATGTCGGTCAAAATTATACCCGTAGAAACGTGTGTTTGATGATTTGAAAATGATGTTGTCTATAAGTGTTGCTGAAGAATTCGTGATGCGTGTAGGTTTGTTAATTAAAGGAATGAGTGAGTGTCTAAGAAATCCTGACAGAAAAAATATTATGCCCTTCTAAAGAGCCTTTTAAACATCAGAAAAATATTTTCACAAATTTCCAATCTGTATTAATAAATGATTATGTGCTCATATTATTTTCAGGAAAATTGCTTCTTGTTAGAAAGTTGAGTGAAAGCAGAGACGACAGTTTCAGAAATATCGGACAAGATTTTTAGAAAGTTATGATTTTTAGAAAGTTATGATTTTTAGCTGTTTTCCGGCCACCGGCCTGCGGTCATGATGTCATGGAGAACTCTTCCATTTGTTTGTATCCGTTTTTCAATTTCCATAGTACAAAAGATATTTTTTCTATGACATATCTTGGACAAAAAAGTCTATTACAGGCATGATTGTATATACTTTGATACCTGAATAAAGCGCGAAGATGGAAATCCAGTTGTTCGTCACTCGTGCAAGAGCTATCATAATCACCAGCATTCAAATAAATACGCATTCATCTAAGATGAAAAGACACTAAATCTGCAAAAACTAACCCACATTAAAGCTTCGATTCTTGTAGTCAAGTCGATAAATATCAAACTTAAAAATGAAAAAAGAACTGAACAACTTTTCGAACTTTCGAATCAACCGTTTAAAAGACTATAGTAGGTTTTGGAGTTTGGTTAAAAATTCGAAAGGAGATTAAAGCGATAAAGGGAAAGCGAGCAAACTATTGTTTGTAGAAATTAGAATTTGGACTTGGCTGCATCCCTGGTATCTTGCTGTTAGATTATACTTATTAAAAGTGATCCACTTATATTTCCACCACAATAGAGAGGTCAGTGCATGCAGAAAGATTTAATTACGTGTCCGTTTCATATTTTATAAAAACTAGGTCTCCAATTACAACTTGTACCATTCACTGTACTGGACAAGAAATTTATTGAATGTTACAAATTGATAGGAAATTGATGGGAAATTGATGAGAATTGCCAAAAGGGGGGACTTTCCCATTTTCCCAATCAGCTCATGAATATACCCAAGTTATGTATAAGTAATGAATAACGGTGTAACTTATTAAATGTCATAGATGTTTCCGTTTTGTAACGTTCTGTTCAAAGATATTTTCCCCGTTTTGTAACAACAATACCATAGCTAATCAAATTGTATAATTTTCTACGATGCTACGTCATTCGCGTTACAAAGGCCATGTTATTTTGTATATACTTCAGGGATTGCGTTTTTTCGCAATAAAATGAAATCAATGAAACTAGAGATAAAAAACATGTGCATATAATTGACAAGTATAACTTCACACAAATTGTTGATGAATGCGGAACAAACATTCAACTTGAATGCTTGCAGTGAATAGAAGGGGGTGAAATCATATTCCTATTTCTTATTTGAACTCAAAGCAAAGGCTTGAAATTTATACAAGCGAAAAACTTACCGAAAAAAAGGAAAGGCCTCCGGATATTCAATATCAGACAAAAAACATGATATAATAGTTTTGAATAGTACCAGGTAAACTTTCAAATGAAGCAAACTGATTTGCATGGGCGTAATTTCATATACGAAAGAACATTCGTACCATTATGAATTCATTTTTCTCCTAGCTAGCTTCTCTCACTTTCAAATTTAGAAGCTGGAAAATTGATATTCGGTCGAGAAGCACTAGCCTCCTTCAGACAAAATATGTATGCCTATGTTAAAGTGTTTACATTAAACAACAAACAAAGAATGTATAAATTATGAGAGTGATTATGCAGTCTCTAAATTTGCCACTTTAAATTTATGTTATTTTTCGTGAGGTATCATTCGTTGTTGTTACGAGACACATGCCGAATGAACTGAATATGTAGAATGGTTGTAACAGGTTGTAGCAGGCAGACTTCTGCGATAGACTTCTCAGCTCTAGATGCGTATACGTCTCGAGACTAATCAACCAATCCCACCTCCTCAGATTAATTTCTGTTTGAGAGAGTCTCGACCTCCTTATTCTAAATGAAGTTGTTCATAAAATATAACCTTACAAAGTGAAATCTTGAAAACGTTTAGTCTCTCGTTTTCTATGACACGATTTTCCAAACAATTGAACAGAAAACTAAAACAAAAGACGACTTAATTACTAAAACGTTCTATTGTAACTTTATACATCATAACTTCTCCTACTTGAGCAATGGTGGTTACACCTAATGGCTCCTTAATTGAAGTTGGTAGGAAATATTCATTTTCAGCTCCGTGACAATTACTCTCCAAATCTATCTTTCTTTTTCTTATTTTGTAATGTTTTAGACGTGGAATATGTTGGCAAAACATGGAGCATGTTGAAAGCTTGTGCGTGCTCAGACAGAGTCAACGTGTATGGTATACACAGTTATCGTTTTCATAAAATAAACACCTTTTTGTCTGTTTAATCAACCGTGTCATTTTCCTTTCTTGTGACTAATCTAATAAAGAACATGCGTTTCCACACTCTTTCTGATTGTATGCTTCCAAGCTCCATAATGATGTCCTATACGTCTATAAAGAAACCCGGAATTTTATTCATATCGTGGCATTATCGGCGGTAAAATTACACTTGTTCTTGAGTAAGAATCAATAATAGAATTTGTAAGAGCTACACTGTTGTTAGAGAGTGTGGTTTCCTAGGCAAAGCTTTAGAGTAAACTTGAAACACCATTCTTGAGAGTAAAGAGCATTTAACCCTACGATGTATGATGAGAAATGTAAACATACATTAGCGTATCCTGTTCTGGAATAATTGAATTTTACAAGTTCTTCGGCAATTATTTTGCCTTGTCTTAGCCGGCCTTCAGTTCAAAAGTTGTAATAAAAACAAAATATTTCCGCGCGAAGAATTTATTCATGTACAGTGTATGCCATTGTATAAGAATAGGCTATACCATGAGTCACCAGTCAACAAATTGGTAAGACATGTTTCACTCGTACTTAGAATTAAGAAACGTGAATATTGCTTAGAAGACATGAATATAAGCACATTTTATCTGAAATGCGTTTATCCCTTTCAAATGCATTATCTAGCTAGGTTGATGATTTATTTGTTAACTTAAAACAAAATTGTCTTTCAAAATGATCAGGATGTCACACTGAGGCCATAACTCTTTAACTTCTTCTTATCATAAATCAATGTGAGCTTGTCGACATCTTTGTGTATTTTTATGTCTATCTTCATGCATTATGGTAGACCGATTACCTAGCCATACACGCTCCAAGTCATGGTAGTGACATCATTCTATTAGGGACTTGTGAACGGTGAAATATCATTTAAAATACAAAAAAGATATGTCAGGCAGTATCTGATATCGACCATAAAACAAGATACTTTATTTTGGCTTCACGATGAGGTAGGTCTTTACACCTCAATGAAAGATTGGATGCGGGCTGTCTGGGTATAGTAACTCTTGTAAATATGAGATTTCCTCCTAAATAAAAAATAGGTTCTCCCTGTATACCTGTCCAGTTTATGCAGTCAACCTGTTACAACTTCGACATCTACTTTTCATTCCTTTACATTATTATTCTATATCATTATATTCCTTTCTCACTCTCTGTCTCCAGTCGTTTTTCCTGTCTCATGATTTGTATAATTTTCTCTTTTTATATGCCTTTTGGTTGAAAATAGTTGTACTGTATCGGATAATTTGAGTTAATTCAATAAATGTACAGGTCTACCACAAAAATTGGCAAGAGTCATCATAGGGCATTTCGAATGCACATTTTCGCCCTGGAACTGCATTATTAAAATGATGGAGGCATGGATGCATTTTATTGGACATACATGTATAAATTTTATATTAATGAAACAATAATAAATCCAACATTACGTATTTCCCAAATATAAACGAATATGAGTATTTACTGAAAGAACACTGTTTGATAGATTACAGCATTTCGTTTAATTATGATTAATTCCCTGTAGATGAGCTGGGTTCTATGCAGCCGCAGAGCAGCCGTAAGATACCCTGCCAAGTCTGTGGTGCGATGTCGTCTGGTCTTCACTTCGGTGTCTTTACATGCGAGGGATGCAAGGTATTTTTTTTTTCAGCTATCATGTAAAAGTTTATTTCATACCCATCCACTTTTTCAATGTGATGTACGTTTCCTTCATCATTTGTATTTGTTTCACTCCCTTCTTTTCCCCTTTTCTCTTCCCTCCATCTTCCACCCCACTCGTGTCTGTCTCTGTCTGTTTGTCTCTCTCTCTCTCTCTCTTTCTCCCCGTGACCCCTCCTTTTTCATCTGCTGTATAGCCACTATTTTTTCCACATCTATATATTTTGTCCATAAAGGCTTTCATTTATTTAAATCTTTTTAACATCTTAATATCTGTCAGTAAATAAGACAATTTTTGAAAAATAACAGTCCGCATGATGATTATGCTTACTTTGATTACTTAAGAATCTAGATAACGAATTAAAAAAAAGAATCAACCAACCTTTTAGAGGCAGGATGGGCAATGAGAATATTGAAATATTTTCATTTTCATTTGTTTTGTGTGTGATTGTAAATGGTGTTGTTTATTATATGAATTACCAGACTATATAAAAGTTTACATACGTTCGTCTTTTCTTTTGAAGTCATGCATTGTTTAAGAATAAAAAAGAAATCCTTTTGTTGAGATATAAAAAGGTAAACTTGAATGAATTTGTCTTTTTGCCTTCAGTTTGATATAACATTATAACTCAAGATATACCTGAATGCGATATTAATTTTTTTCTCACCTTGATTTTTGTCCTAGAAAGTTCATCATACCGCAAATTTCAAGTAAATCTCTTTTTTAAAACGTTTTCTTTTATCGAGAGACAAAGTCGTACTCTATTTCTTTATTTGTTATAAGTTTGCACATTTTAAATCAAAATGATGCATCATTCTAGCAGATGTTCGTGAACTGATTATCTGTCCTATATTTATTTCTAAAAAAATCCTTGTTCTTTCTGAGTTATTAACCTTGTCTATTATCATAGTGCATTATCATTACCGATAATCAGTATACACTCAGATTAATTAAATCTATTGAAATATTCACTTTCTGTAAACATATTCAAATTTCTATGAGGTTATCCTGGAAAGGAGGTTCTTTTGTTTTCCTCTTTTCGTTCAGTTTTGACATCAACTGTTTCTTTGTTATGAAAAAGTTGATTAGAATATCAAGGTCTAAGGTCCTGTGGGCAGGCAGCCGGTATTTGAATGGAATGAATTAAGCGTTGATCGCGCGCATGCAATAGAACAAAAGAAGAGATCGTGTAATTTTAATGGCCGATAAACACTAGCAATTAGCCCCTCTGTACGTCGCAAATTGCTTACATCATACATGTAAAGATGAACGCGTAAATATTTGATGAGTAAGTCTAAAGCTTCTCTGCATCTTCAATAAAATCAAACAAATTGACAAATAATTTCCGATAATTATAGTTAATAACATAACGATCACAAATTTTGATATCAAGTCACTTTGTTTCTGAACTTCGTTTAATTAATCTTAACAATGAAGTATACGATGAGACTCAAATGACTTACCGGGTAATCTTTCTGGATAAAAAAATTCATTGCACTCAGTCTATTCAAATCAAATGTACTCCTATATACATTGGCATGTCGAGTCCTATTATGAATTGCGTTCATTATGTAAACATCATCATCATCATCATCGTCGTCATTATCATCATCATCATCATCATCGTCGTCGTCGTCGTCGTCATCATCATCATCATCATCCAATTCGCCAAAGGTGATAGCACTGGTGGTGATGAAGACGGTGATGAAGTCTATGGTGATGGCTGTCATGGTGATGATGGTTATATTGCTGGTGATTGTGTTGACGATGGTTGTAATGGTGACGATGATGATGTTTTTGGTATTTTTAGATGTAATGATGGTGAAAGCTGCTGCTGATGATGACGATGAAGATGATGATGGTAATGATGGTGGTGGAGGAGATGGTGGTGATGATGACGAGGATCATTGGTTGTTGCGATGTGATGGTGGCGGTGATGATGATGATGATGATGATGATGGAGATTGTAGAGGCGATGATGATAATGGTGATGGTGATGGTGATGGTGATGGTGATGGTGATGGTGATGGTGATGGTGATGGTGATGGTGATGGTGATGGTGATGGTGATGGTGATGGTGGTGATGGTGATGGTGATGGTGATGGTGATGGTGATGGTGATGGTGATGGTGATGGTGATGGTGATGGTGATGGTGATGGTGATGGTGATGGTGATGGTGATGGTGATGGTGATGGTGATGGTGATGGTGATGGTGATGGTGATGGTGATGGTGATGGTGATGGTGAGGATGATGATTGCATGGGTGCATTATTTTGTGTTATGAGAATAGTGACGGTAAAGTTGGTTCATCCTCATGATGAAATGCGCATTGAAAAATAAAAATGTGCAAACGGAAAATATAAAGATATTTTAATGCCTATAATACTATTTTAAGATTTCGATTCCTAAATTATAGCAGTGACAAAAGATAAAGACAATTAATATCAAGAATATGACCTGATAATTATAATGATCTCTTCACTAAAATTGATATCCTAACTTGGGCAAAATCTCATTGTGTCTTCATAAAATTTAATGAGTTAACCGCAATTTAAACTGAATGAAACATTTATTGACAAAAGATCCATTCAAGCGTTGGTTAATGATTTGAAGGTTTCCTTTGTCTCAGCTTAGTATACCGATCACTATGAGATAAAATCGTACAACTTGAATAATTAATGTGACGCAGACCTTTTGACCGCATCGAGATTAATGATCGAGAGGGTATTATTATCCATATTTGGCCTAAATTTGTGAGAAACAAGAGAATGTAATAAGTTTAATACTCTGATACAAGGTCACCCGAGAATAGCAAAAAACACAAAGAAATTGGCAATGTCTTGTAACTTTAAGATGACGAGGCATAATATAGTTCGTAGGCTATTACACCAGCGGACAATAATGTTCAATCTGACATGTTGCTTGGCTACTATTGTTTCGATCGCTTTCATTGTGAAAAATCTCTTATACTAGAAGAAACGTAATACTAGACTCTGAACAAGACTGTCTGGTTTAAATCGCAAATTTTATGGAAATCAATGTTTAAACAAAGTGAGAGATGATTTTTGTAACGCACCTGAAACGTTACACTATAAGTCTTATAATCATTTACTTTTATGCATACTATCCTGATTACCAAGTATACATGTAAGCAGAGAGAGAGAAAGAGAAAAAGAGAGAGAGAGAGAGAGAGAGAGAGAGAGAGAGAGAGAGAGAGAGAGAAAGTGTATGTGTGTTTGTGTGTGTGTATTTTTATGTAATGATTTATTTTGAATGAAATCTCTAATAAAAAACTATAGAAAAAGAAAAAAAGTGTATGGGAGAGAGAAAGAGAGAGAGAGGGAGAGGGAGAGAGAGAGAGAGAGAGAGAGAGAGAGAGAGAGAGAGAGAGAGAGAGAATCCCGTCAGCATTTATCCCTGTTATATTTCTGCATTTCGATCTCCACCTTTACACCGTTGAATCACATTTTTTCACTTCATGGTGAAACTTGCCGTCGTATGATTTTTGATTGAGTATGGGGCATCGACGGCATCAACTGTATGGATGAATTGAAAGTGAGCTAGCCATATTTAAAGGACGTGTGTATAATTCAATAAGAAACATCGGTATTGTGTATGGATGAAGGGGGCAATTTTAATTATGAATACAAATACAGAACGTGACGAATTTTGAATGAATGTGCACACAAAGAACCGTGTAGGTGAGATGCTTAAAACGGTAAAGGAATGATAAAAATATGGAACAAAATGTAAATCCAACTTGAGTTTAACATGACTTTGTTTTGACCAGTACATCGATAGATCGATGATACACGATGCTTCAAAGATATTAAGATGGTTATAGGTAAATGAAAAAGATACGCACAATTAAAGAGGCCCATTTTTTCTACAAAAAAATTAGATGTTATTAAAATATCTCATTAATGTTTAATTTTTTTTTGCTGATAAAAAAGTTGCAGAATTATTAGTTCATATTCTAATTAAATAGGTCAGGATTTATGTATGACCCATGTAGTCCATGTATCTTGTCTATGTAGCTTATCATTGTACCTTAGAATCATGTCATATACCATTTACAGTACACATGTACGTTCAATGAATATTTTCTCTTCAAACTGATATAAAATTGAATCGCTGCAACATATACTCCAAAACTAAACTTGAAGGGTACAGAATTCAAAATAAAACAAAAGAGAAAAGTTATAATATGTTAAAAATAAAGTGATTTGTTTTTGTTTGTCCATGTTCAGTGTTTTTACAGGAGGAGCATCCGAGAAGGGGCTAACTACGCATGTGCAAAAGAACGAAGTTGTGAAATCACCATGGAAACGCGGAATTCATGTCGATTTTGTCGATTTCAAAAATGCATTGGTCTTGGAATGTCAAAAGAAGGTAAAGATTTTATATATAGCTTATATATCTTCCCATAAGTCTTATATTTCAATCTAATCTTAAAATAAAACCTCTTACCGATCTTGATCCATGCAGAGAAAATACAATTCATAAGCTTTAAAGTTATAATTTCTTTAAATCCAAAGAAGACTCACATTTTTAGTGATGGGGAAGTAAGGTTATAACTGGTAGTGTCATTGTCATGATCTTTCTCTCTCAATCCTTATACCATCCCCCCTCCTCCTCTCCTTAGAATTTTGACAACGTAGAATATGTCTTGCGGTAAAGGGAGGGAGGGAGGGAGAGAGAGGGAGAGAGAGAGAGAAGGGAAGGGAAGGGAAGGGGGAAGGTTTTTTATTGTTACTGTGGAATATTGGAATTAATTCCTTGAAATGCTAGAGCGCTGCTTGTAATGGCAGCTAGGCTAAAGCCGGGGTAATAATTAATGCGCCTCGGAATAGAATTTCTAGATAGACGGCGCTATAGAAATGTCTTTAATTATTATTATTATTATTGTTAAGAAACTTAGGGCCTTCAATAAATAAACTTGTAAAAAATACCCATTGTGGAGTGCAACATGTCTCTCGTTGTCGAGTCATTCATTTTTTAATTCTCATGTGAGTGTATAAAAAGAAAGAGAATTAAGGAGACAAAGGTCGTTCAATTTACTTGAAATAATATAGAACATGATACGTGCAGTAAGAATTTTCACAATCTGAATAATTTATCAAATCTATCGATTGCCGTTGTCTACTCAATCAAAGACGTAGAAAACTCTTTCAAATTCAAAATATGCTATGGCTAATTAGGCACGCAGTTTACCGCCTTAAATTCCATCGAGGAAACCGCTGTTTTGTATGCGTACTAATGAACTACTAAAGACTATTGTCTGCTTACAAATGTCGCCTATTATCTCTCTATAATAGAGACATGTTCATCAGTAAGGCTATGAATGATCAATGGAAAGATTTATTGAGACCATTTGTACTGATTTCAACCAAACGATGACAATTGCGTTAACTTTCTAGGTCTAGATTATTGATTGAGCCCTAATAATAATTTCCGGCACCGATCAGGGAATCACAAAAATGTCGACGACAAAATATTTTTTTCACAAAGACATAGATAGAACTTTGAAATTGGAAATTGGTAGCACATGTACACAGATTTTATCTTTTTCATATTCCTCATAAGTTTGCAACAAAAAAGGAAACAAAACTAATCAAACAAACTAAGAAATAAATAAGGTTAAATATTCCATTATCCATGGATGGAGAGAGAGAAAAAGAATCTTATCAATAAAAACCCGATTATGTCAAGTAAGTTTTCATCAGTTGTTATCGTTCACTTAATTGTTTATTTTCCCAATAATTTTTTAATGTTTTTGTATAATCTGTTGCAATTTTGCTAACTTACGCAGTACCGTTATGTAAAACAATCTACTAGCTGATCATTGATAATAATAATAATGATAGTAGTAATACTATAGTAATAATGTGTTTTGTTTCCCCAGGGTATAGCCTCATCAGCATTAATATTGTTCTCTCTTATCAAAGGAAAATACATTAACCACGTTAACAATTTCAAAATGAAATCACAATACGAAACAAACAAAACAATGGAAATAAATTTTAAAAATTTATAAGTACTTTTAAATGCATTTCTTCTTTGTGTTATTTTCATTTTGAAATTGTTATCCTCTATTGAAATACGTTTCATATTAATGATTTTACCGAAGTCGTTGCATATTGGTCTATCTGCATGACAAACCAATGCCTCACAAAACGTGTGTTTATTTTATATTTGTTTATGGGTAGGGCCTATTGCATTGGATAAGTGTACAAATTAATATCCCCATCAATGTCTTTAACCCAATACATTCAACACTGGGATTGACAAAATTTCATGTATTTCGTCGCAACCTCCATTATCCAAATAAGGCATTATATCGAATATAAATTTAATTCTCTTAATATGATCTATAAGAAATTTTACAAGACTTAACAATATACTTCTTTTTTTCTTGTTCTTTGTAAATAGTGTAAATAGTTCACAACCCTTTAGGAATTTTATTTGTCAAATATTATATATTTGAAAGGTGATGTAACGATTCAAGTTCTATGCTTATGCTTCATCACCTTTGTGTATTCATTCTTTAAACTGTATAATAGTTGCAACTTGTCTTTGATAAAGCATTGTTATATTCTTTTTCATTCATTCATTCTTATTTTCAATGAATTGTGAACATGCATAAATAAATAAATGAATAAATAACAAATGTGCTTAACATTGTTTGATTACGATGACAAAACGTAGCAAAAGAAAAACATCCAATCGACATAATGCCAAATGCTCTACCTTTCACATATATCTATAAGAGGTGTCGTGGTCGAGTGGATACGTCACCGGACTGTCGATCACAAGGTCCGCGGTTCGAGTCCCGCCGCGGCACTAATGTCCTTTGGCAAGACATTGATCTACATTTGCCACTCTCCACCTAGGTGTTAAATGGGTACCCGGTAGGATGCGAAAGCCAATGTAGTATGCTTAGCAATTTGGAGTGGAGAAAGTGCATACATTGTGTGCGGGCAAGCCAGAATCCGATGACCGGGGGTAAAATTGTAAAGCGCTTAGAAACTCGGACTTGCCGATGTATTAAGCGCTATATAAGCAGAAAAATCATTATTATTATTAAGTTTGTATAATTTTTATTATGTCAATATTTTTTTCCACATAACGTGTTTAAATTTTGAATATACATGTACATCTAAAATTTGTTATCCTTTTTGTTTAATTTCACCATGTAGGTATCAAGTTGGGACGCCGCCCGAAAGTAGAGAATGAACCGTTACAGCATATGTGTTACACCAACAGAATAGATATGGGTTCGATACCCATTGTAGCAGGTAGTCCACGAAGCCTCTCTTGGTCTCCAACATTGAATGGTCACGTGACTACACATCCAGACTACGTCAAGTCTCATTATAAGGATTTAGAAATCGACGTCATGTCCAAGTACGGTCTGCACGGTGAGGATGCTATAACCTGAAACACGAAATGATGTCTCAGTGTGATCATTGTAGCGAACCGCTCCAAAACCAGTATACATACGCTGGTGGTCACGATGATATGACGGGCTATGGATCCTTCGACCATGGGGCCATTCCGACATCGAATGTGACGTGGAAGATGGAAGCTACGTATAGTGCTACAAGCTGCGTCCAGAACAACTACACCATGATGACGCGTTCACCTAGTACGACCCTACCGATCAACGTGACACAAGGGGATGTATGGCAAGTATCTCAACAAAGTCCTTCGACTACCAGTGAAGTATCATCTGATGACCAGTGGGACAATGGAATGAGAACGCAATCAGGAAAGGCACCAGTTAGCTTGACTATCCCTGAGGTACAAGCAGGCGCTGTAGCTGCCCTGGCATATGCTAACCTATACAGAGACAAGACAGTAGATCATCAACCCGAAGATCACAATCAGAATGTCTGTATGGCCGATGATAGAGCAGGTGATTCTAATCATGTGGATATTGGACAGTCGAAGAGCTATACGGAGCTTGTTCCTCGAAAGACAGTATCTTGTGAGAATACCTACGAAACAGGATGGCATGGCCAGCAAATAGATCTTTCTCCCAAGTGCCCAGCAGAAAAATCTGTCTTTAACCCTCTTGCATCGTGTAATGATGAGAGAATAGTTCTTAAGGATCCCCATCACCTTGTTACTTCTAGAATACATCCATCAAGGGAAGAGTCTCGTAAGCGAAGGTTTGGAAGTGCAATGACTCTCCTAACCAGTAGCTATCTGAAGAGAAAGAAACACTGGTCAGACGATGAACAATCGACAGGTGATGATGAAGATGATGAAGAAAGCTGTGATGAAGAAACAGGAGAGATACAACACGATACTGATAATACCAGATTATCAGCAGAGCTCGTTGAGAGATTAATAGAGGCGTTTGTAGATGTAACAAAGAACATGCAACAACTGTGGCAGCACCATCTTCGCAGTACCTCTTTGGTAAGTCCTTTGTCTTATTATTACTTTTGTTTTTATTCTGTTAGACAGCAAGATATCGCTATTTTCAAGGCGGGGGGAGGGGTTGATGTTCGACCAAGATCATTAACAAGTTTGCCGAAATATTGTCAACAGGCATGTCCTAAAGGCGGTGCTTACAACTTGCATTATTGCCGGCAGGGCGTCGGTATTCATTATTTCAATCGGCGAAGGGATGGGAGCGACATGTTTGCCAAACCTTTTCCAACAAGCAAAATAATGATGATATTCTTACTCTTGCCACCTTTATTTCCTTCAAATTCTTTGCCGACGTCAACTAACTGTGATTCTGCTTTTTGTAATTAAATGATTAACTGCTCCTCTTTCTTATAATGCTTCAGGATGTTTCAGATTTGTATAGCATTTGATACAGTGTAAGGGTAGTGCTCCATTCTCTCTGTTTGTGATCTATTATAATTTGTGTTGCCTGTCACTCTTTCTCTTACATTATGAACCTTGACTCCCTAATAAATTAATTTTACACCATACCTTTTTGTTGAGAAAATGTCCACCGCTTCCAAGGTTCTATAGGTAACATGATGGTTGTATTAACCTTATATTTACATTTTCATTTAAATAAAAAAGGTTTTTTTCATGGTTGGAAATGTGTCCGAGTTGGCAAATTTCCCCTTTCCTTCCTTTCAAATAAGCCATTGTTGCACCCTGAGAATGGACATGTAAAGAAGAAATAGTTGGCTTAAATCATGTGAATTATCCATACATCTCACATAATTTACAGTGTTATTCATTTTTGTTTCTATTTGTTGTTCTTCCCTTCATATTCTGACTTCTATCTAGTTTGAGGAGAAGTTATGTAACAAGGACATGGATACTTTTGTACGAGAAAAGAGAGAAGATATCCAAACGATAATTGCTGGCTATTCCTACAAAGTTTATGGTAAGTTTTATTTAGATGATGAATGACTATATTCATTGTGAAAGTGAATATCCGATAAAACAAAGGGCATGCACACTTCACCCAAACTTTGAGCTGTAGCAAGTTCTTAACTTTCACAATCAATATCTGATGCATTATGAGATACATTGCGATTGAACATCAATCAAACTGCGTGATTAAAATGGTGGTGGTGGTGGGGTGGGGGGTAGGGGGAGGGGGTCACATATCCCGGAATTATTTTATTTGGGCGTCTTTAATGTTTATCACATATCTCTCGTATGCATTCCCTGTTGTATATTTTGTACTCTCTTTAGTACAAAATGAAAAGTGTGTCTAGTATGAAATCTTTTAATGAGCACCGCCATTGTTATGTAGTATCTTTTCATGTTAACATTAATCTGATCCTGATTATGCGTTTGTTTTTAAAGGTAATTTACCGATATCGAGCTACAGTGAGCGAGCATTCCATGTGATCTCACGGCTTTGCTTGCTTCGTGATACCAAACATGATGAAATGAATGAGGAGAGATGCAAGGCTAAAGCTACCCAGAAAGCTGCTGTCCTTTGTGCTCTTTCTCTCGTACCATCAGGTAGATATTCAATGTAGTATATAGAGGAGATCGAATTGAAATACAAAGGAAGTGAAGGCAAGGGAGATAGAAGAGAGGAAGAGAAGAAAAAGAAGAGCGAAAGTAGGAGAAAAATGAAAATAAAACTTGTTTAAATAAAAATAAAAAAATGACATTTCAAAGCCGCTTTTGTAGATAGGTTAAGTATTTTCATTATATCCAGTGAATTAATTTTGTGCATAGATATTTACTACAAATTTCATATTATTCTGTGATTATTTTGCATCTTACTAAATTTATAAAAAGACGAAAACGAAAGACAAAAAAAATGAGAAACATATAGAAAGAAAAGGAGGAGCAAAGGAGAAGAAATGCAAATTGATGACGAATGTGATGAGAGAAAGGCACCTTAATTAATATGAAATGCTGTCTCATTCTCACCAACATCCTTCAAAAATGTCAACCGCATCAAAAAAGAGCTTCACAGTGATTGTTATTACTATTCCATTTTACAGGGGGCGCTATATCACATCAGTTATCAGCCAGACAAAAACATTTATACACGGCTCTTTTAAACTCTATCAAAGGTAAGTAATGGCTGTGTGTTATGTATTTATTTATCTCAAAAAAAAATTATTTAGCATATTTGTTATTACAAGAGAATAAAGTTGCTCGTTCAGCAAATAATACACATTAATTCTAATCCAATGATGTTAGCTTTTAAACGAACCAAAACAAAAAAAGGAGAAAAAAAGAGTAGAACTCGTTGTTATATAAAGAGATAAAATCATCAGAAAAATGATTCTTTGTCTAGAAGCAGATAGATTCTCTTAAAGATGAATTATATTGTATGTTCTTGATATTAAATGTCAATGCTGCAAAGCCGGTATGGCTTACAAAACCTGTTTTGAATCTTCTGTGATAATAATCACAAACTGTGGATTATATTCCAATAAAGTGATCTGATTTGATGTAAAGAAGTACATAAATGTCTTTATTATTTACAGGAACGCAATAAGGAAACGATGTAGTCTAACCGGAGGCGACTAGTCTACTTTCCAGTCCGGATTCCCAGCATTACATGCGGATGTGCCGATAATCTTCGTTATGATTTAGGTCTATAGTGTATATATACCTACCGCCATATCTACGTTAATATGTTATTGAAGGGTGATATGCCACAAAGCACTTTAATTAAGCAACCGGGTGTAGCCACTTAGGCCATTCAATAGGCCGGAGTGGAGGCTCAGCTAGGGGTGTAGCTAGGGTACTATTTCTCTAAATTTGATGGACCACCCCACCCCCAGTGAAATAGTATTTGATTCAGGAAGGGTCTGTGATTTGTGGCCTCGGATTTTTTTTTGTGTGTGCAAACTTCTGTAACATTTTCTTAATCTACGTCAACTGTTTTATTTTGATAACATGATGTCACCATTGGCATTGCAACGCAATTATATGCCCGGCCATGGATAAAATACACATGATGATGATGATGATCCACAGCACTTGTATGGCGCCATTTATCTGTTAAAAATAATAATAATTAGGAACAGGAGAAGGGTATCGTGTGTAGGCTTATAACTCGTATCTTGTTTATGAGAAAAAAAATAAAGTTCTACGACGGAGGATATAATTTCAAACAGTCTATTTTTTAAAACCGTATAAAATAAAAGTATTGACTTTTAATATTTTTGGTGGCTGTTTGCTAGACTACGGATTTTCTTGTGAATAATAGCGTCTGGTAACCAAGGTCTAACGTCAACTCCAAGGACGAAGCGAAGCGCGAAGGGAAAATAGCCATCGTTGTTTTCAACCACATTGCATATTTTAAGGTGATTTTACATGCTGTGGACGCTAAAGCTAGTTAACAGTATGTTTTTGAGCTCTCTAGGATGGACATGTACATTTATTGACCTATTGCTCCAGTATATCGTCATCATTTCACGTTATAGTCCCACGTACGTCATTTGGTGTGTGCTTCTTCTTTGCAATAAATCTTGGTAGATTAGATGCATAGATCTAAATGCCAAATAGGATCTATGTTGTTGGTGGTGTGGACAGACTTGAAGCATCAATAAAGTAAATTTATTCGCATTGATGTCCGGCAAAGAGAGGCACCTTCCCTGGAACACAAAGATAGAAGGCTTGGCATCTACATAAGGTCTAGCCACTCTAGGCTAGACTCTACACGAAGAAAAACCGACAGAGATCGAAATAGAGCTTAGTTTAGAGGTCAAGTTTCCTTAGAATTAGAGTAGACTCTCTACTACTCTAGAGCCACAGAGTCTAAGTTCAACTTCTGACTAAGTTAATGGACATTGACGAAGCAACATGCAACGAAAGACAAGAAAGACGAACAATCAGAAACATCTCCATAATCCAGCACACAACAGAAGATCAAAAACAAGCTCTATTCGGTTGAAAATTGTTCAGATATTTAATTATGTTGGAGTTTTATTCATTCTGTTGATAATGTTTGTATCAGCAGCTACTGTTATCATTTTTACTATCCCAGAAGTGGTGGAAAAACTAGGGTTCATTGGATGGAAGCATCTGGTGTTTACCACTTATGCCTTTGGAGCTACCTTGGCAAATTTTATACTTGCTACATTTACAACCACATCAATTTCATCAATACGATCTGATATCAAGTTTAGAGGAGAGGACAATACTTCACTTCCATTCCGTGCCCATTATTGTGCACTCTGTAAATCTGTGATCCTAAAACATGATCATCATTGCTACTTGCTAGGAAAATGCATCGGGTATCAGAATCAGAAATATTTCATCTGGTTCTGTTGGTACTCTATGGTAACTGCTTTCTACTGTTTGTTCCAGACAGCATTGTACCTGAGTCTCACCCATCATGTAGAGTTCCCTGGTGCGTGGACATACCTTGTGCTTCTCCCTAGGGCTGTATCAGGCTGGTTTGCTGGACATACTGATGTCATGGAACTTGCATTGACAATGTTACTATACATCTTTCTGATTGGTGGTTTTGTAGCTGCTGGTTTCTTTGTATGGGAGATAGTCTTAGTAATTATGGGATCAACTACACATGAGGCCCTCTATGGGAAGAAAGCTAAACTGAAACATGGGGCAAGCATTTACTCAAAATGGACTGATGTGTTTGGGAAGTACTGGTTTATTGGCATGATTATACCATTGCCATTGCCTCAGCATGGGAATGGATTGTATGAAAACATGGAGAAGTGAGGATTACACTTAAATCATTTAAATATGATTTGATTTCGCTATAACATGCACTTTCTTTCAACCCAGGTCTGTGTTATCTTGGGCTTAGTATTCAGCAGGGTTAATTATATTTGGTATTCATTTCTTTATGATAGAGTTTGCTATCTAGAGTGAATGATCTTCTTACGATGAATTGCACTCTTTGGCATTAGATTTGACTAGACTAGCAAGTGAATGCAAATTATAAATGTGTTTAATACCATAGATATCAGAGCATTTTTGTTGTTGTTTCTGGAAAGTAAGAAACTCCTATTGCTGCATACAGGATGTATCATGCACCAGATTGTAATAATTATTTATGATAACAAAATATGTGCAATTCCACTTTACAAGAAATGTATATATGTGCTTTAGCTTCTACCTCTGTTTGTTCATATGTTGTATGGTGAAACTTCATTCATATCAAGAAATGAAAACATTGAATAACATTCTTGATGTTGATTAAAAATGTACTACATGTATTTAACAGTGCTTCAATTGTGCTAAGATGTCATGAAGCTTATTCAAATTGCTTGATAAATCATCTTGGAAAAGTTTTGCACAAAGAATTGTTTAAAAGAAAAATATTTTCCTCTGAAGTACATCTATATTAATGATTTTGTTTTCTTCATAGATGCACTCGGTAGTAAAACATGACATACTAGTAGTCTGCTAGAATTTTTTTATTTTCGTTTTCATAAAGTGTTTCAAGTTTCAAACACTAATATCATCAGAGCCCTCATACAGTGTAATAAATATTAACTAATACAGTGTACCTTTAAAGAAAATATGTGTTTTACATGAACTCCATGTATCTTACTGTGTTATTTTAATGTGTAAAATACTTTTTTCATTATAAAACATTTATAATGCATCTTTTAAAAGTAATGCTCATGCTGACTGCATATACATCATATCATATAAATCTGTTACATATCTGTACCTCCTCATAGAAAGAGATAGGGGCAAGAAATACAGAGGAATCTCATCTCAAGACATTCAATATTACATTTATTGAGAAGCGAGTGAAGTCTATGTTATGCTGACAATTTGCGAGTAATCTGTCACATTAATTACTTCTCACTTTTAAATGTAAGCATGTATATAAAATTCAGCTGTAAATGTTGTATGGTTATGTTACAAGGGTAATATTCTTCACAGATAAAGCTTTAGATTACATGGGGTAACAAGAAACTGACACTACACCTCTTTCTTTTAAGTGTGTAAATGTTTGTATAGCCTCTATTCCTGCAGTCAGTATGCCTATGTGTTCAAGGGAATGGAATACATTAATGCATCCAGAAGAATTAGTAAATCTTGCTGTAAAATATTTGTAAACATGTTATCTCTGGTTGGAATATAAAGTCAGTGTACATAATAATTATGAATGAAATGATATGTATGAGAAGAAAATATGTACAGGCAACTGAAATAAAAACACACAAGACATTATACTTGTATGAATGTACATGTATTATCTTTTTTTCCCCCCTTCTAATATACATCAGCACACAATATAAATCTACAATGGAACGTGCATTGTAATATCAGTTCATATTCATACATATACTTTCAAGAAGATCTCGTCAAAAAAAACAAAAACTAAAGGGTTTCACTACATACTGCTAAGCTAAACTACCATGTTGACAAGGTCTCATATGTCGTTAGGAGCCAAGACGGCATTAACTCTGTATATGAGTTAACGTCCTTCTGGCTCCAAACAGACGATAATACGAGCAAATGACTGACAGGTAGAGACTAGGCATGTGAGCTATGTTGACTTTTTATTTATTCATTTATTTATTCCGTTTTATTTAAACAGGGTAGCCCCATCAGTAATCACAGTACTGTTTTCCAGGGGGCCTTTCCAGCAGCAGGACTCTTGTAGAATTTCTTCTGTTATATATGGATGGCCTCGACCCTTAAGGGCGATGCATCACATGACTTGCGGCCAATCAAAAAAGGCAAGTACATGGATGCAAGAGTCCAGCCACTACGAAAGGCTGAAGACAGACGATGCTTGCTTGCTAGTTTACAGGCAGATGTCTGTCATTTCTCCTCACCTATACAAGCCCTATCAAAGGCTCATCTAAAACATTACGAGTAATTCGATAGTTAATATGTCTACATGTATCAAGGATGAATACAAAGATGAGGCTATCTGGTAGGATGTATGTGTATATACATGTATGATACCAGATTGTTTTACCATTAGTCTATAATCAGGCTTGATTTGGCAGTACATATATACATTTATAATGAAGCTGAGACTACCTATGCCAGATTATCAATTCTATCTTTGGGAATAGATTCAATAAAATTTCAAAGTACCACTAGCACAGTTGATCATTATAATAAACAATTTGAATTGTTTCATGATATTGATTACTACCGGGTATCAAAATTCCACTAAAATTTATTGACATCATTCACTGAATAAAATTCTTACTATATCTTTAAAATACAACTCGATATGTTCATATAATGTAATGTAATTTTATATATTGTACAGGCACTGTTAAAAACTCTCACATGGACGGAAGCACTTTCAACTGCTTTATAAGTACTTTGTGGTATAATGGACGGAATTTTAATGATGAAGCTACATGTATTGTTTGCATTTAAACTTTCTTTGACTGAGCTCTGCTCAATAACAAGATTCTACACAAAAGTACAACATTTGCACAAGATGTTTTACTTGTGTCATACATGTTTTCATTAGACATACAGGTTAGCACTTGTGATGAAAGATTATTGATTTAATACGATCTGCTACATTTAAATGTCTGTTAGAAAGAACATTATCTCTAAAGAAAAGTAACAAAATTGTTAACCAAATGTATTCTGAGCTACACATGCATATGTGCATCACAGATGAGGCAGTAATAAATAGATTTATCAATATTTAGTATTCACTAAAAAGATTCAATGAAATTCTCACAGAATACATGTAAATGTAATTCCTTGGAGTGCACATGTACACTCCAAACTACATACCATTAATAGACATCCATCAAAACAAAACTGAAAATTTCAAGGACCCCCCACCCTCGAGCCGTGGAAGAGGCTGTCCGATTCCAGCAAGAAATTCATTTAAAAAAATCAGTTCCACCCCCATTTGTGAGCGAGGATACCCCCTTGGCATTAAAAAAATTGTCATTGTCATTGACTTAAAAAATAAACATACATGGTTCTATTTAAAAATAGGTGAAACACATACATGTTTGCATTGCATGTTTTGACTACCGAAAAATTTAGCAAAATATCAATATGGAAAATATAAAATTTCAAATCAAATTGATGTTTCAGTTAAAGATTTTAGATACTGTACATTTAAACTACATACATGTATTCCACAGCACTCCTGTACATCAAGTAAATGGCATCTAGAGCTGGGCTAAGAGCGTTCCAACAATCTGTGAGGAGAGAAGAACAGAGTGAATAAGTACAGTGAGACAGAAATAGGGAGAGCAAATGAAGGTTAGAGAGAGAAAGAGACAGTGAATAAGCACAGTGAGACAGAAATAGGGAGAGCAAATGAAGGTTAGAGAGAGAAAGAGACAGTGAATAAGCACAGTGAGACAGAAATAGGGAGAGCAAATGAAGGTTAGAGAGAGAAAGAGACAGTGAATAAGTACAGTGAGACAGAAATAGGGAGAGCAAATGAAGCTTAGAGAGAGAGAGAGAGAGAGAGAGAAACAGAGCAAATAAGTACAGTGAGACAGAAATAGGGAGAGCAAATGAAGGTTAGAGAGAGAAAGAGACAGTGAATAAGTACAGTGAGACAGAAATAGGGAGAGCAAATGAAGGTTAGAGAGAGAGAGAGAAACAGAGCAAATAAGTACAGTGAGACAGAAATAGGGAGAGCAAATGAAGGTTAGAGAGAGAAAGAGACAGTGAATAAGCACAGTGAGACAGAAATGAGGAGAGCATGTGAATATTAGAGAGAGGGAAGTAGGAAAGAGTGAGAGATCGGCAACACTACACAGCTTAGCAACACATGTATCATCATATATATAAATATTAAATAGGATTCAAGGACATAAAGAGAGTGAAAGAGAAGAGGAAAGGAAATAGAGTGCAGGAAAGTACTATACCTAAGATAAATATTAGTATGCTAAAGTTCATCCCAATATAATGCTGTTGAATGTTAAACCTCATCAAACAAAACTTGTGATTTTATTCATAAGAGTACTGTTGGAAAAACTTAAGTTATACTTTTAATAACTACCACAAACTGGTTGATATCATGAATACTGTACTGTGTTTGCATCTTTTAATCATATCATTATAAAACTATAGTAATATATCTGGTTCAAAAATATAGATTGATCAGAATTGTAAATAAACAATAGAATTTTCACAAAACTCTGCGAGAGTGTTTCTCTTATTCCCAATAAATAATCAAAACCATGAAATTAAAAATACACACCTTTTCTCCTGACTCAACATCAGGGGGAGTGTTTGAATCCCTACCAAAATGACTGACATCAGTAAATAAATTTTATCAAATGTATACATTTTACTCCTTAATTTCCCCTTGCCTTGTATTCACAGTAATTTTGTTAAGTGATGTCATTCCTCTCTCTCTCTATCTGTCTGTCTTTGTAAAAAGTGATTGACCATGTTTGTGAGATTAAAAGACAACTACTTTACCTCAGCTTTCTTTGCTATACCATCTTTCCTCTTGCATAGTTTGGTAATGATATCAGTCATAGCTATAGCGCTCATGTAGATACCAGCAACACTCCTAGAATCATATAAGGTGAAATATGACATTACACAATGTACCATACCGTTATTCCTTGAGCAATAAAAGACAAGTAACTAGATGAATTATTAACTGACATTATAATCACACATGCATGTTCTTCACTAATATGAATGCAATATTGTATGTTGAATAATTGATTTTGAAATCACAACAGTGTGTCGGATAAATCCTTGGGGAAAAGAGTATATTATTAGAACTGCATATTAAATGTGACAATGAATGAGGAGTACTATCTGTACCATATTCCTTTCAAATGATGTTAGTCTGTTTCCAATATATCCTGTTATACAATCTTGTAGTTAGAGGAAGAGGGCAGGTATACCAGCACGAAAGAATATGCTGGAAGACATTGACTTTTCAGCCATGGTTTCTATCTTCATCTCTTAGTAACATTTTTCATGAAACTATGACTGAGGTCCTCAAGGTCCACAAGTCAGTACAATACAGAATTAATGTCCATATACTGGACGGATCTACACAAATTTAAGCCTATTATGTCTGTGTATCATACCTGCTTTGTTGTAGATCACCAGAGAAACTTTGATTTCTGTGAGCTATCAAATCATTCCACCAGAATCGCAGCATGGTACGAGCGTATCCAGACTGGTCTTTACATAGCTGTAGTAGAGAGCAAAATGAATAGAAAAACTTATCCCTTTGGTAATGATGCTGATACATGTACTCAGGGGCAGCGATTTCTTTTCATAAACCGGGGCAGTGAGGGATGAGGGCATAGTGAACAAGAGGGTGAAGGTGATGGAAGTGACTACCCCTCACAGGTTTTTGAAGTTTGTTGTATTGACAAATTATGTTCCTACTAGGTACTACCATTCAGTAAAAGGGTCTGGAAATCAGACGTTTACTTAGTTGATTGCAATCACTTAAGTCAATTCGACAACAATGGTCATTATTTTCCTAATAAAAGCCATTTTCAAGCTCTTCGTTTTGAGGGAAGTTCTAATTTTTTTTTTTCTTCTCCAGCATAGGCACATGTTTAGTATAGCATGACATTGCAGCAACTTACAAAACCAAATTTGAGAAATATTTCAATATGCAATATAGGTCCTGGTTGCCCATCATGGCAGGAAATATCACTGATGTACAAGTAAGCTACCCATGTCTACATACATGTACATGTAGCAAGTGGCAATAAACCATCTCTTAGACCCTTGAGATAACTTACTCTTCAAACTTGCTGCTTAGAAGTTTCTTGAGAGTAGGCAGTAATTCAAAACATGCTCCTAGAGATAGCTGTTTACTGACTGGTGTCTTGTTCTTTAAACTAAACATAGAGAAAGGAGAAAATACACATACAAAATATAAAAATCATTGCAATAAACCTAAATGAGTTGTCTGTGAAAGACATCTGATTAATGATAATCAGTGTTCATGATATGCAGTGGACAATAATTCTGACACACTTTTATAATTTTATTGACAGCATACTAGTCCAACGAAACTATATAGTATGGTAAAGCTGACTTTTTAGACTGTTTCCATTGAAATACTATTTCATTTACCAATTCATTTTTACATTGTTCCTGAAAAACTACAAAAATCTCTTATCCTTTATTCACTGAAAATACATTTATATTTGTTAATGGAACAGATTAAAAGAGGGACAAATTTTCAAATACCTTGGGATTGCCCTCCTGAATAGTGAGAATATCAAACATCCTTACCAATTGACTAGTGCAGGTAGTGTATCTACTGTAGCAGCATCATCTTCAGTCCTTATCACATAGGAGATATATTCATTAGGTCCTTGATGCCAAAAGGTTAAAGCAGCATTGAGATGAATCAATCGATTGGACATGACGGATAGGATGGTGGTGTGACCAGAATGCAACTGAATAAAATATATCAAAGAAGTATAAATAAATTTCACTGTTAAAAATAGGTAGGAGCAGAAACCATTTAGCAATGGAAAAGTGAAAAAGAGCTCTAGTAAATACATTATAATACGTAACAACGAAATCACCTTGAGAAATCTCACTTTTTACAATGGCAAAACCTAAAATGTTTCTGTGAACAAATTAAGCTGTTTTTCCATGAACAGAAGAATAAAACAGCGGCTTGACTGTACATGGATTGTGAGATTATCGGGATCATCATGTTACATGTATGCTCAAGTACAATATCAGGTACATGTAATTAAAGGAATCTATTAAGTTCATTTTCACAAAGTCAACAAAATAGGACAAAGGTAACTGTGCGAATTTCAAAAGGTCTAATATGCATAAAAAACTCATTGATATTAAAATTGTGAGGACAAAACGCTAATTAGCAACCTCATCCAGCAACTCTGATCTTATATGAAAGCTGCTCTCAACTTTTTGTTTGGGGGTAGGAGAGAGGGGAATCCATCTGATAAATGTCTATTTCTCTCATTTATTTTTGATGGTATTATGTTCTATTGCAATAAATTGTTCCTTTACGAACAATCAAAGGGATATTTGAAGAAAGTCTATGTACAAAACAAACTGGATATTTCAAACATTAGTATTAATTTCTCCTTTAAACAAAATCTTTTAGGTTTGAGACTCACTTCTGGAGGTGGTGCAATCTTTCCTTCTCTAGCATTGTATTTATCATTACGGGGATCATTCTCCTTTTCGTCCACCTCATCGTAACCATCATCGTACCCAGGAGTATGAAGTCAGCCTTATGATGGACGGGTCTTCTTGAATGTTTCTTGGGTGATGGAGTCTTGATCCAATTGGAGACAAAATACAGTCAGAAAGTATTTAAATTTGTTTCTACATGAAATTAACAATCATAGATTATCATTACAAAATACCGGTAATGTCATAATTAGAATTACTAAACACTGGCATGGTCAACTAAGATTCTACTTTCATTTTATTTGCAATTTTAATGGGGATATGCCTTTTATTTCTCTGTGCATTTACACTACATGTCTTACACTATAAATTAATTATGAAAATATCAAAATAATGCATTCTTGTCTAATATTGAACTGTAAGCCTTCCTAATTTAAAGATTGTTTAAATGAAGGATTTTTGAGCCAACCAGAAAAATCAACATATCTTATGCTTTCTGCAAAAGTACCAGGATGACTACAGTAAATTTATAATATCTCATGGATTGGAGTGTGTGAACGCCGAAAAAGGCCAATTAACACATTGAAATAAGCATACTATAGGCTAAGACAATGGATGTGTGCGCACAGTCCTTGCAATATACCTGGGTAAGGACTAAGGACAATATTTTTTCTGCAGAGTTTAATAGTACACTGTCTATAGAGAATTCATGCAAAAACATTGAAAAATGGTCTTTAAGGAATTTGAGATACTACAGTTAACAACTAAATTATTCATACCCTTACCAAGTTTTGTAATATTTTAAGTATGTGAAAAATTGATTTGTCCTAATTTATGTTTCTTGAGAATATGACATAGTAAAGCTTACATCAAAAAGTATTCAACAAAGGCCCTAATGCAAGCAGTCCACCTTTCATTCTTGAGTTACGAAAAAGGAAAAAAAAAAATCAAATTTACAAGGGGTATTACTAATCTAGTTGTTAACTGCTTAGAGAATATTACACTTGCCGTGCTGACTCTTGAAATATGCTCATCAGCTCATGGGATACACTTGTACCCCAGTCAAGGCCATACAATATTATATTATTAGGCAGTAATGTAGATTAATTTTTAAACAGTCAATCTGAACATCGAAACAAGATTTCAATCCTCAAAGTTATGGCCGCTTATTTCATAGTATACAATAACAGTATGACAGC